>OX453090.1:62855102-63068229 GCA_949708635.1 Hirtodrosophila cameraria
CAATAGTTTTCCGGCTCCTGGCGATGAACATTAACCAAATACACTACTGTGCTCTGCTGCAACTCGCGCTGCTGCACATTGCGCTGCACCTCGCGCAGCGCCTGCTGCTGCTGCTGCCGATGCTGCAACTCGCGCTGCTGCTGCACCTCACGCGGCGGCTGCACCTCACGCGGCGGCTGCACCTCGCGCGGCGGCTGTACCTCGCGCTGCCGCTGCACCCCGCGCTGCCGCTGCACCTCGCGCAGCCGCTGCCGCTGCCGCTGCCGCCACCGCTGCCGCTTGCACCTCGCGCTGCCGCTGCACCTCGCGCTGCCGCTGCTCCTCGCGCTGCCGCTGCACCTCGCGCTGCCGCTGCTCCTCGCGCTGCCGCTCCACCTCGCGCTGCCGGTGCTCCTCGCGCTGCCGCTGCTCCTGGCGTGCGGCCTCTAACACACCGTCCTGTTGCATGCCTACGCTTAAAGATTTTTGCAACCGGCAGACTGGGCACTGTCCAATTACCTGGTAGCTGATGTTGCAGCCGCCGCCAAATCTGCACTCCATTCCACTGTACTTTTGGACACCGCGCGCAAAAAAGCATTTGCATGCATTACAAACCAATTTTCCGTAGTGGGACCCAAGAGGCCCAGGGCTGTCACATACGGGGCACGAGTTGCCGGTATTCATAACTGTAAATAAAGAATAAATCAAGAGTTTAAGATCATTCAATCATTGCGTACAATGACATTTTTAATATTTGAAAGCAGTCGCAAATCGCTGAACTGCTGGAAGTGCAACAAGATGATGTAACAAGTAAGAATAGTCTAGTCGGGTGTGCTCGACTACGTAACTTCCTGCTTCCAACTTGCATTTCAAGCAGTTCAGCGGCAACACATGCAAGCAGCGCACTTAACTTGTCCAGTGCCTGTCAAACTGTTGTTTCTGCCTGTTGATACGGGAGTAATAGATTCTTCCATAACTTTGGTGCTATTTATCCGATCATAATGAAATTTACGCAGCTAATCAACATTCATTAAACATATATGTGTACCAAAAATCAAATCTATATCTTTAAAATTGTTGCTGTGGGAGTTTTTTTGCGATTTGCGGGGGTTCGGGGGCTGCATCCAAAATTTGAAATAAACTTGATCTGCTTATGGTATACAGGAACCTATATGCCAAGTTTGGTGTCTCTAGCTCTTGTAGTCTCTGAGATCGACGCATTCATACGGACAGACGGGCAGACGGACAGACAGACAGACGGGCATGGCTATATCGACTCGGCTGTTGAGACAGACAGACGGGCATGGCTATATCGACTCGGCTGTTGATGCTGATTAAGAATAATTATAATTTATATAGTTTCGGAAATGCCAACTTCTGCCTGTTACACACAGACAGAATTGCCCGGATCGGACTATAACATAGGCTGCCAAAGCATCGGTCGGTTTAAAAATTTGTTGTACGAAAAAGTGAAGATAACTCTACCAAACTCACCTTTTTCTAAATTTAAACAATTTCTATTCATATGACTTTGAATTTTGTAGAAATCGGGAAACTATATCTTATAGCTGCCATAAAAACAATCCGTTGGATGATATGCTTTTGTATGAACAACTTTTTTGCTTCTCAGGCTGTCTTTACTTAATTTATCTATTCTGCATTTTATGGTACTTATGTTCTTCTCATGTTAACTAAATTTAAGCAAAATCAGGAGACTATTTCTTAAGCCTCTTAAAGTATAAGTGTGAGTAGCTTTGAGTATTAAACTAAGCTACAGAAATTTGTTCAGCAAGAATTTAATGTTAAATTAATATCCTTATATACACTTACTTCACAGCAAGCGTAACAAGCTTAAATTCAAAGACTTTCTTTCGAAGGACTCTAATAAGAGTTACTGCATGAATATTAAGTCAGCATGGCATGCTAAATCCATTTCAAATGGAAAGCAAATATTTATCCAAATCAAATTAAAAGATCATGTCGCAGGCATCTTAATTAAATAAAAGCTTACAGGACATGGTCGCATACACAGGACTAGAAGTAGAAGCTAGGAACTACATAGTTGAAACGTAAGCAAGCCAGCCACAACATTGAAATCAAATGTTTTCATTAAATTTTATCGAGACGTGCTCATGCAATTTTAATTAGTTTCCCTGCAATAAATTATTCAACGCCACGTCGCTCGTCTCGTTTGCTCTGACACGGATTATTCACTTCTATTCATTTTATTTCTACGCTAAAACTTTTAAAAATTAGCAATTGATATGCAAAAGATGAAAATTAGAAAGAAACATAAAAATAATGATTTATACACAGTGCAAAAATTTAAATGATGTACGAAAGATGTAAACAAATAACTATAAATACAATCATGACCAATACCATATTTTCGGAGAATTCCAAGAATTTAAAATTATGACAACAGTTCTGAAACATGAGCCATTAAATGTGCGAAAAACATTACTAAAACATTGATTTCAAACTAACACAGACTACTGATTGCACAAATAAGAAACACTGATAAAACATAAAACCATTTGCGCAAAAAAAAAATGAAACACAAAAACATTATTCTATTCTTGGCAACTTACTAATTGGGGCGACGACTGATGATGACATTATCATTGGAACAAACACATTTTCAGATACCTGGAGAACTATCAGTATTAACAATATTAAGCTACTATTTTCAGACTTTATTTCAGTTTATTATGTTAGGTGTATGAACAAATTTAACAAGATGTTTTTAATGCAAGATAAAGTATAACAAAAAAGAAATGTTATCTTCGGCGTGACGAAGTTATATACCCTTAGAGACAAGATTTGCATAAGAAAACTTATTTTTCAACTGATTGTTCCTATGGCAGCTAGATATAGTGATCGATTTGTAGATTTATGTAGATGTGCTTTAAATTAGACATAATGAGTTTGGTCGATATATTTTGAAGAACAAAAAAATGTTTTTCATACAATAACTAATTTTTCAACCAATCATTTCTATGGCAGCTATAAGATATAGTCGTCCGATTTTGATGAAATTTTGTCATCATATATAAAGTGTCTTTAAACTTAGGTTAGTGAGTTTAGTTGAGTTATCTTGAAAAACAAAAAAGTTTTTCATACAAAAACTAATTATTCAACCGATCGTTCCTATGGGCGCTACATGTTATAGTATTCTGATCTGGCCAATTCATTGATAGTTACTACCTGCATTAAGAAGAAGCATCTGTGCCAAGTTTCATCAAGATAGCTCTCGAACAAAGCCCTGAAAACGCATACAGACGTACAGACAGACAAACGGACAGACAGACATGACTCCACGAATATACACATTTTTTTTCTGAGACGTCTCTTTCAATGCGTTACACATTTCGTGACAAAATTATAAGGGTATAAAAAAATAAATATTTGATTTGAAAAGTGTATCATACACTTGACAATTCAATATAGTTCATTATTATTTAAGTTTTATAAATTTGCTCAAAAATATAACTTTAAAGTGAAATGAGAAATTATGCATAGAATTTAAAAACGCTGTAAAGAGATCCAAGTTGAAGCAAATTTAATTAATAAATCAATGTCAACTTTTAAATAACTAGCACATTCCATTAACATTACTTTTCAAATTTACTTACCCTATGCAAACTGAACTAAAATCATCCGTTTAAATAAAAAATGTAAAAAAAAGATAAGTAAAAAACAACAACAAATAGTGCAGAAAAAAGTTTTAATTGACTTGCTATATGTTGAAATTCCTGTACTCGTGCCCATATCCATACCTGAGACTGGTTAGCTTAAACCAACCCCCCCCCTCCCCCCCCCCCCCCACAAGCTCAACCCCCTGAAAGACGACGAAAGGCTTCCGGAATCCAAATAGCTAACTAAATTTCTTATCTCGTGCACAGCGGAAGTGGATCACCAAAGTGTGTGTAAAACTGGTCTAGCAAGAGAAAGCGGTTGCGGTTTGCATGTGTGTGTATGCGTGTGTGTGTGTGTGTGTGTATGTGTGCTGGTGTGCAGTGTGTTGTTGTGCGTGTTTTATGCTTTTGCGCCCTGCGCCAACTTAAATGCTAACTTATGTTTAGATTTTGGCCAAGCTCACAAAAAAGCCAGAACCAACAACTGAGCCGAGGCCACATTGTTTGCGTGTGTGTGCTATATACATGCATGTGTGTGCTCCTCTGTGTGTGTGTGTGTGTGTGTGTGTGTGTGTGTATCCCGAGATTTGCCAGCTTTTGGCAACTGCAACTGCAACAGCAGCAGTCAAATTGCAAAAGTTTTTTACTTTAAGCATAAAATATTTATGTCTGCATTTAGTTTTAGTTTTAGCTCCGTTTTGTTACTTTTTGAGTTGAAGATTTCTACGGGCTGTTGTTGTTGTTGTTATTGTTGTTATTATTGTTATTACTGCTGTTGTTGCCTCTTAATATTGCAAGTTTGTCTTCACTGCAATATTATTAAAAGGATATTTACTGAAACAAACCTAAAAACGGATGTGTTGAGCAAAATGCAAAATGTTTTTAGAAGTCAAGTGCACTTTAAAATTGATTGCTTGAAGACATTGAAGCCAACTTGAATAATCATTTTGAAAAGTCTTTTAATACCCTTTAGTCATATAACGAGTTTCTATGGTATCTACATATATATATCTTCGGGTGTATTTCTTTTTGCTTTTTATGAATTTATCGTATTAATTGCTTAAAGTTCAAGTCAAATTATTTGTTCTTCAACTTTAAATTTGAAAAAGCAATTTTTAGACTCAAGAATATATCTAAACTAAACTCAAATCCCATTTAGTGTTATTTAGCATAAAGTTTTGACTGTGCTTAGAATAATATTTATATAATACATTTGTTCGACTTTGTGTATGCAACATTTATTAGCCATAATACAGATGCAATAATAAATTCATATTATTTTCATTAATATTGATAATTTATAAGTGTCTGTAGCAACATTTGAAATGCATATTATTATTATTCTATAATTTGGATTATTGTATAAATTTTGCATAGTTAGTACACGCGTGTGCAGCATATTAAATAACTATTCGATTTTACACGTATAGCGAATTAATTAAAACAAATGCGGTCTGTTAATTAATAACTAATGGCTGTGATATGTCAGATACACGTTTCACATGCTCAATGAAAGAAATGTTGGAGGCTCTTACATAAATATAAAAAAAATTCTGCTGTGTATGAAATTGATATGAGACTTGATGTCCTGTTTGGTATTAGTCAGTTCGTCCACAAATTATATAATTTAATGCATGAGCAAATTGTGTGAATTAATCAATGTGCCATAAACTGATAAAACAATATTGTTCAATTGGAATTCAACATCACAAATTAATGTTATTTTTATTAGCAAGCGAAGTGGTTTTGTTTTTTTTTTTTTTTTTGTTTGATATTTGTCAATCGAGTGGCTTAATGCTGGCTTTAAAATGAAAAGCCAATATAAAGCACATAGGCGATTTAAAACACAAGTCAACAGATAAACTATTTTTTTAATTATACGCTCTAGTGAATGGCAAGCAGTGCATTAAGCAGTTAAAGCAGTGAGTTCTGCTGCCTGTTAAGGGGTTATATATACACTTGTGATGGATGAAAAAATCAATTTTTTTTATTACATATTCTTAAAGTATGTACTTTTGACTACCTGCACAAAACGCAGAAACAAACTTGAAAATTTAAACGCAATCATCTCAGAATCATGTTCTATCAAAAAGACCTTTGCGGTGGACACGTTTACGAAAAAACTATTTATCTGATCAACACTAAATTTATACCACTTACTGATAATGATAAATGATTGTCGCTGAACGAAGGATTTTACATTTTTTATAAAACTATTTTTTTTTTAACAAAATATTGAAAATTTGATGCCTCGAAAAAGTAAATTTTTTGTTAAAACCACCGCAATTTTTTTAAAATCAAAATTTTTACAAATCCTTCGCTCAGCGACAAGATATTGTAACACACTAACGGAATCTTTTTGGATTTTTGATTTCAGATGAACCGTTCTCATGATATGATGTTCACCGCAAGGCACTTTGAACAAAAGGACATCCAGGAATTCGCCTATAACTTTTTTAACATTTAATTATTTTTCAAGAGGAAATTTCAACAAGTGCTTTAAAATATGTTCTTTTTGACGATAATAAAAGATTTGGAATAAATATTTTTGGAGGCATTAGAAAAAAAATCCAGAAAATTTAATCTTTTTTCGCTGTAGAAGTGTATATAGCCCCTTAACTTAAGTCCCCCCTTTATCCATCTTTATATGAAATGATATAATATTTGCAATGAGAATTCAAATGTTTTATGATTTTATAAATTGTTTTTATACATAGAGGGTATTGTGCATGGCAAGCAGCTCATAGCTGCCACACTAAGCAGTTGAAAAGCAGTGCAAGCAGTGACTTCTGGCTTTTACAATACATTTGCTTTACTTTATATCCCTTTCTGTATCAATTTTTATATCAAGCCAAATGCTGTTTGCAAAGAATTCATACGTCGTATGATTATTCTATTGTTATTTAACATTCCCGTAAACAAATGATTTCTGTTTATACACTCATTTCTCAGCATGTCACCTATTAAACTTTGTGGACAGGAAAATTTAATTAAAACCAAAGCACAGCTGTTCCTTCATGAAACACCCACACAGCAGCAGCAGCAGCAGCAGCAACAACAACAACAATATTTTCAATTATAACTCAAGTTTATAACGCAAAACTTGCAAAAGTGAGTGAGACAGCAACAGGAAAAGAGAAAGGGATGGCTAATCTAAACGCTTTTAGCTAAGACAAAGCAGCAATGGGAATAACAAACAAATTATACTATATAGAAACAGGGGCAAGGAAACAATAAAGTGAAGAACAGTGCGTGATATTGGAAAAATAAAAATTACTTCAATTTGAGTTAATTCGGGAAAAGCAGTTTGAATTTTTCGGCCAGAGTTCGAAATGCTTTTTGCCTGGCATTGTAAAATAAATGTACTAAACAAATCAAAACTTTTCACATAACTTTCACATCAATGGATGGTTGGGCATGAAGAGGGGAGGGAGTGGGGAGGGGGGGGACGGCGATATGTATGCCAAGTAAATCAAAATGGATGGCAACAAAGTGGATTTATAATGGCAAATAGTTGAGCAGGAAATGCTTACAAAATGGCAACATAAAGAGCAAAAGCAAATTTTCAAGCTCAAGTTTAAGCGGCGTTGTCCTGGAACTGGCGCATTGTCCTTTTTCGTGTTGTTTATCATGTGACTTGCCGCTTTCTGCGTTACATTTTCAATACAACATTTTCGGTAGCTTTGTCCTGATGACGTGTCAACTCGGTGGAGCTACAAAACTTTGTACAAAATGAAGCGCCAAAGCGAAACCTTAACAGAGAGCACAGAAAAAAGAAAAAAAAAGCGAAATAAAAATAGAAACTGCACGACAAAGTTTCTTCTTTTTCTTGCTTTAAATTGAATTAACTTAAGAGCAGTCCGGCACAAAAACTGGACTGCGGCGGGTGCTGCTAAAGTGAAAAGGGGTTCAAACTGGCCTTTGCACCGGCAAAAAAAAAAAAAAAAAAAAAAAACTTACGATGATTTATTTGCTTCACATGGCAAAGTTGAGTGTCACTTTTCCGAGTTGAACGTTGGCTATAAAAATGTAGTTAAAAAATTGCTTCAAGTAAGATCTGATTGTATGTTTTAAGGTATCTTTGTCAAAAGAAACTGGCAAAGTAAAAAGTTACAAAATATGCTAAGATAGGCCTAAATATTTATCAAATTAGGCACTTAAAGTCTTTATACCCGTTTAGATAATACCTGCCAGACGTATATCCTTGTCAGGATATTCTGCAGGTAGTACCAATGTCGGATATATAGGACTATTATAGTTTTATTATTATCTATTATAGTTAGTTTTTTTAAATAAACCCATCCAACTCACTTTTTCTTAGTTTTTACACATGTTGACAAAATTGATTTAAAATCAGACGACTATAGCAGCCATAGGAACAATCGGTTGAGAAATACATTTTTTTTTTTAAGTTAAACCAGCTCCGAAAGTTTCAAACTCATTATTAAAACTTCTTTCTTCTGAATACATTAATCGATATAAATTGTTAGAAAATGATAAAATCTAACAATTTACAATCCAGTTCAATAATTATCATGAGCGAACCGACTGGAATCCGCAAAAATGGCTTTTTGCCCTTATTTTGTTCATTTTTAAACCATTTTCTCTTTAATATTTAGATTGTCAAATGAGATGATACTTGATGAAAGTTATTTTATAAGACTTCAATAACAACAAGCACTAACTAATATAAATATAAATAGATCAATTTAACCTAGCTCAACTATGAATATTTAAGTGCAAAGTCAATGGAAATCGTGTAACGTTCGCAACGTTACGTCCGCAACAGACCAAAAATTACAGTTTTTATCGGGACTACTTATCATTCTTTTATAAGCTGGATTGATATGGTCCTATATTCCACATTATTTTTTGCATTTGGTTTTTTCTTTGATTATTATGCAAAATTCGCTTTAAAATGCACATTTCCCTCAAAGTCACTTTCATTTTTTGTAACATCCGCAACGCAACTTTAAACAAGCATAACATTTTTTTAAAAACAGTTTATCTTTTATTTTAAATTAGGTTTAAAAGTGCTCCCAAAGAACTGAATTTTGCAAAAATTTCATTAAAATATACTAATGTGAATATTATTGTGTCAATATTAACAAGCAAATTTGCATACGAATGTAACATTCGCAACGCAGCATTAGCTCATATCTTAAAGCTGCCATGGGAACAATCGACTGAAAAATGAGTTTTTGTACAAAAAACAGATACAGATATTTCAATCAAACTGGCTAGTATTCAATTTTATTATGTTTTAGCTTAAATCGAGCTTTTATATCCTATAGCTGTCATAGGAACAACAATCTCTGGTAAATTATATTTTTAAATGCTTAACTTTTCTGATGAAAGGTAACTTTTCTTTCTTGTTTCAAAATGGCTTAAATCATTTATGTGCTGAATATGAAATTTCATGTTGATACCGAAACTTTTTCGAACCACTAATGAAGCAGCTTTAAGCCAGCCTTAAGCCAGCTAAAGTTAATATCCTGACAATCTACTGTAGACTCGAATATGAGTATGCTGTACTAACGATTATAGCCCCCAAATGCAGTCACTGCAACATAACAACTAACTAAATAATGGCGACACCTCATTGAGCTTTAACCACCGTGTCCTGACAGTTACTGTGTGCCGTGTGCAATGCTCCATGAACCATTAAAGAGGCAATCATGTTGTTGTTATTGTTGTTGCTGTTATTGTTGTTGCTGTTGTTGTTGTTACTGCTGTTGCTGTTGCTGTTGGGATGATACCAAAAACGCGGCAGCCACTTAAAATTTAATATGTAACGGGCCGATTGCTTTGGCATTAAAATGAAAAGCGACATCGTTTGTCTGAAGCTCCCTGAAAGACAGCAAATAAGCCTTGGCTACAAAGCGAAGACGGCACAAGAAAGCTTAACGAGCACACAAAGCGTAAACACAGCGCCGCCAAAGGAGCTTCCCAAAGTAGATGAAGAAATGAAAATGCTTGAGACGGGATAAGAGGGGGTAGCGTATTACAAGTAGTAAGGAGCAAAAAAAAAAAAGGCGTACAAAGCATTTTACTTGCAGTTTACTTGACTTGAAAGTCAAGTTGATGTGGCCCACACAAAAAACTCGCTGCTACATGAATTTATTCTATATATATTTCCCCTCACTTATTTTTCATCACTGAAATGTCATTGAGGCGACAAGGACGTCGACAAAAGTCGTAGTAACCATTCCTCAAGACGTTTACCAATTGCAGTGGCCCATCAGGCGTATGATGAATGCTTGAGATTTTTGCTTAGCGCATTTCCTGTATAGCAGAGCGTCAGCATCAAATGTTCTTTTGACTCTCTTTCTCGTTCTCCTTTTCCACGATAACAAATAAGCTAGGCAATATTTTAACAAATTAGTTTTTATCAGATAAGCCAAAAAAAGATAGCAAAGCTGAAACTAAGACCAAAACTGAGTTGAAGACCATTCTTCAATGACAGCTAATACAAATAGTTATATTTGACATATTCAATCATATTGAAAATGTTCGATTTTATAGGTACTATCCGTTTAAATCAAACAGGCCTGTTCTGAATTCAGTACGTTTTTGAAAAGTAAAAATTAATGAATTCCGAACGATTTACGAATAACTGTTCTTATTTGCGATCGGAATGGTTCCGTTTTCACTTCTTCGAAACCGAGTTCAAAACCGATTTTCATAATAAAAAGACTATCTAGTTGTCATCTTGTTGGCATGGCTGAATTGAGAACAGTTACGTTTTCTTGCACGTTTTAGTTTCTGTTTTACAGACAGTTTTTCAATTTTATATTATAAATGTTATTTCACATTAATGTAATAAAAAAATTGACTAATTCTTTTCCAAATATGATGAGGAATATAAGAAAATTGAGTTTAAGAATTTGTTTTTTTGGAATTCCCTGTGTAATCCGGCAATTGCTCTACATTCCGAACGCTAAAAAGTCAATCTTTTAAAAACGTAACGTTTCGAAACAGCAAACAGTTCCGTTTCCGCAAATTTCTAACGGATATCTTTTAGTTTAACAAATTTTCAAATTTAAATGCTGCACAAACCAAATTATTTCTGCAAGTGTTTGGTATCTCGATTTTTCTACTTTTTATAAGATTTATGTTAACTTTCATTAGAAATGTTATATATTTGGTAATACTTCACAGGGGCTGCTCAACAATTAAATTAATTTAAATTTTGTTTAAATTTTAAGTAGCAAAACTTATCAATTCTGAACGTTAGCATAATCATAGCATGTTTTCAAAATTTCAACGAAATCGCACAAATATATCTTAGAGCTGCCATATTTTCTGAATTTGTGTCAACCAAACTCTTTCATTCTTAGTTTGAGAAGACTCTTATTCTCCTGCCATAGCAATAATACGTTGAAACATGAATTGTTGCATAATAAACTTTATTGTTTATACAGATTTCTCAAGCAAACTTTTTAATACATAATAGGTATTAAGTTCCATCGGTAGACTACTTCTTATAGCTGTCATAGAAACAATCGGTGTTAAATTGTATACAAAATTAGATGCTTTTTGCTTTTTCGTTTTGTCGCTTAAAAGTTGAAGCCTTCAACCTTTCACCTTTCAACTTTCACTGCATTGTTGAGTTTATTCTGTTCTCGTGCTCGTTTTCATAATGAATTTATTGATTTGCTTAATGTTATTGGTTGTGTGGCTTAGTAGAGTGTTTACTCTGACCTATGCTCAGATTAATATAATTTGTTACTGTTGGCCATTTGAATAAAATTATATATTAATGTTACACATGTACGACTGAAACTCAATCAAGACAAAAGCTTATTAAATATTAATGAATACAATACATAGGAAAGAACTTTTCAACTCTATGCTTGAACAAATCTAAAACAGCAGCTCAAATTTTTAACTACTTTGACCTTCGGACCGCAGCTGGACAAATACCACCCCCTTCCCCAATGCCCCACGCTAGCAAACATTTGGCCATAATAAATTTTGCTACCATGGAAAGTTTACGCTTGTCAGCGAGCTTACAAAATGTGTAGAATTTTCGTTGGCCGTTGAAAACTCGAAACGAAAAACGAAAAACTCGACCAAAACTTTTCCATGCATGTGCAGACATATCACTCTCCATGTCTCTCTCGGACTATGTGTGTGTTTCAGTGGAAGTTTTGTTGTAATATATTATGGTCACTGGCGACTGAAGCAGCTCAGCAGCATCTCACAGCGCTCAGATCCATGCCCTGTCCCCTGCCCCTGCCCCATGAAACCCCGTACCGCAAAAGTTTGCAAACAATGCCACATTAACACATTTGTTGAACGTATAATCAATTTGTAATTTGTTGCCGCAGCAAATTCGTGGATGTAAGTCCACTATAAAAACGAGAGATGCTACAACATACGAAAAAGTATCCCCGCACCCTGCGCAAAACCGGCGCCCAAAAAGCGGAAACTTTTATGTCAACAAGAAACTCACACAGAATGAGCTGCTGAGGGGGGGGATTGAGGATTGAGAATTGGGGTATGCAGTGTGGGGTGTGGGGTGCAGGGTGTTGGGAGAAGCTTACATATGCGGCTTGGATGCAGCAAAATAACAACCAAAATGCACAACCAATGAAAAAGTTAAAACTTTATGCTACACTTTTGTCATGTAAGGATGCAAAGGGGTAGAGGGTTTGATAGGTGTACTTATAAGGGGTGTTTATGTGTGTAAGTGCACCAAAAGATTGACAGAAAGTTGCAAATTGAAGCAAAACAAAATGTAGAGCAATTTTTTTCTTTCTTTTTTGTATATCAAAAATTGCATTCAGCTTTAAAATTGACCATAAAAATGTAGTTAAAAAGCAATAGGTGTAAATCGAGTTAAGAAATAGTTTTATATCTGAAACTTTACGCTTAAACAGTTTGTTCTGTATTAATATAAGATAACAGTTTTGCAAAACTATAGACAGTTTCTATATTCGATAAAGATCTTGATACCTTGTCTGCCCATAATATATATCACCATATATACCTTAGAAAAACCTGAGTTCATACGGACAGACAGACGGACATTTCACAAACCAAATATACTCATTTTTCTTTATTTTTCAAAAAAATTATAAAAAGTATAAAAAAAAACAGACAACGCAATCATATCTAATAATGTATCTATATAAAAGTATTCATAAAAATATGGTTAATAAAAAAACGTAATAAATAATAATGGACTCTGCCTATATAACTTGACTTTCAAATGAAACTTTAATACAAACATATAGTATATACGCACACAGAGTCTGTTCAGAAAATAAACAAAAACAAATTTGCACAAGAACTTTCTTCGATTATTTTCAATTTTCTTGTCAATATGACAAAGTATTGACAGGTTTATTGAGAAACCATGTCGACAATATGCGACCAAACTCAGATAAGAAAACTTTCATAATTTATATGATTTGCATGCAAAGTTTGTAGTACCAAAGTATATAAATTTTCGGAGCCTGTGACGATAACAACAACAAAAATAAAAAATAAAATACAAAAAAAAAACAAAGCATTTCACACTTTTCCACACGCGCCATGCAAATTGAGTGCAGCTGTTATCAAAAAGAGTCGAAAGAAAATAAAGTGGAGAAGAGCAAACAGATAATGCTTGATAAATGTGTACAATGTGTAGAAGCTCACATTTAAGGACAGCAGGACAACAGGACAAGGGGACAATAGGACAACAGGACAACAGGACAACAGGACAACGGGGCATGTCAACGGAACTAAGAGTTTACAACATAAAGCGCCTTTTAACAGCTCGTAACCTTATCCCCTTCCTATCCCACCCGCCCCAGCCCCTCGCCACCCCTGACGCCACAAGCAGCTTTTTATATGCAAATTTGTTAAGGGTTAACATTTGTCTGAAGGTCAGTTGGCATTTTGTATTGCCACAATATATTGTATATCATTTTTTAAGCGACAAAATTGATTGACATTTTGCACCCTTAAGGCTGTTTTCAATATACGACTACGTAACTCTCCACATTCGAGATGATTTTGTGTTCTGATAAGCCCTTTAAGCCATTTTTAGTTTATTGTTATAAAAAAAAAAAAAAATATAGAAAATAAAAATAAATTTTCATATAAATTGAAAGTGAGCAGTGGATGAAATGTGATGTGGTCCTCGGGCCATTCCATTGTGCGTGCTTCAATTTGACAATAGAGATCGCTCACTTGATATAGGAATATAGGGATGGATAGAGGTGGTTAGGTCCTTGATTTGCTTTAAAGCATTACAAACGATTTTTGATGATGTAAATCAAATGAAAGGGCTTAAAGCTGCCTTAGTTTTGGTAGGGTCGACATGAAGTGAATTGATTTAAGTATGTTGAGTCCAAAGTTAAAAAAAAAAAGAATGGACTTTCACTTTTGGTAAACAATTTTGATTTAAAATACTGCCAAAAGTGGCAACCGGAACAGGCCTGTATAAATAAAATGTAGTTCAGGCATATTTCTTGAATTGTGCAGTTTTGTGAATCTCAGAAACTTTAAAAGCTAATATGTTATTCTTAAACCTCATTCCCAAATAGCCGTATCTTCAATTGACAACTATTTGTACAAAAACTCGCACAATTTATGCAGAATATATTGTCGACAATTCGTATTTAATCAAAGTTGACTTAAAATATACAGTAAACTGGTAAGTAATAATAAGTATACGCCATATGTCGCACATATTTTCACAAATTTTCAAGAGTTGTTGTCATTTTCCAGCTGTTTCCCAGCCATCCACATACTACATCTTTGTCTTTCAGTTTCATCAAGTCCCCTTTTAGAAACTTGAAGTACTTGCTTTATAACTTTTCGTTTTCCATTTAACATTTGCAAAACTCTTTGTCTGAAAGTGCCAAGAAAACTTTTTTTTTTTTTGACTTGATATGCCGCATCATGCCATATGACAGCTCTTTTATTTATATATTTTATTTGTTTGACTGACTGACACATGGTACATATGTACATACATACATTTATCTGATTTAAATTCTTTCAACTTTGCATGCAAAAATTATGTTTGTTAGTAAATTTCTAAAATTTATGCCGTTGGTACAAAATTTGAAAATATTTTTCGCAGTTCAGCAATCAAATTGCTCATTAGTTGATCGACACCAAACAAACCGAAGGACAAAACAGCATACCAAAACAATGAGTACGCACAGCGCACACACAAAATCCAATGCATTGCAAAATGTTGTGGAAACGCAATAAAAACAGAATCGAGAACCGAGAACCCAGAACCCAGAACCCCGAACCGAGAACCGAAAATGCAGAAATCCAGAACAGGACTACCATAACTTCAAAGTTCTATACAGTTATGCGATAATTCATTAGAAAGTTCAACGGCGCGTAAAATTGAATTACGCATTTTGTAGATGATTTCGTTTTCGATATTTTCGATTTTCAGCGCAATGCCAACTTTGACAGTGTAATTAAAAATATGTGTGCAGCGCTGTCAAAATGGAATAAACCTGATATATTCGCGTTCAAAACACAATTATCAGTTGTATGTATGTAGCTATGTATGTAGCTATTGATTGCATTAACAACGGCATCATCAGCTGAATCGACAGACAAGCATAGTCATTATTATACACAAGCAAGTTGGAAAAGAAAACTAACGTGCGCTTTATCAATCAATAAACCAATTACAGATTAATTAATTTTAATTTTCAATAATATATTTAATGCTTATCCATCTGTGTTTATGTCACATGGCTTGAACTTACGAGTTTTATTCGTAATTGGCTTATTAAAGCCCCCTCCCTAACAACAATGCGACAATGTTTTTTCACCTTTTCTGCTATTGCAATACGTTTTGCCATACTTTCTACGTTGGCTCCTGCTCGAATGCAATAAAATGCAGTTACATATCTGTTAGCGAGATTGCAAACAGTTGCGCCATTCATTTAGTCAGAGTCATTTGCTGCTTAAGCCCATAAACCTAGGAGCCACCTGTAAGCCGTATGCCAGACGATGACAGGTAGCGCTTAACGTGAAAATCCTTTAAATCGCTTTCTCGTCCTGCTTCTGGCCATACGATATCAAAACCAAACCAAACCAGACCAAATGGTGAACACTTGAGGCTACTATGGGTTTTCCCTGCTCACGAAGAGTATGGTAAACAAAAATGCTTTGTCCGGCATTTCTACGGTTTCCCATGTTGCCAACTTTGAGCTGTTTCTAGCCAAAGGCATAAAAAGGATGTAGCACGTGATATTTACCTGCTTGTTTTGTCTAGGTTATCGCATCAGTTTGCTTAGCCATTTAAGTTTCTTAATAATGCATATAAAATCGATTGAACTTGATTTATTTGTTAGCTTTCTTTTCTTACAAGCTTCAATTTTAATAGAGAGACGCTTTTACTCTTCAGCTGAGTTTTGAATTTGGTAACCCATGCATAATTTATGTATATTTAAGGCAAAGCAAAAGAACACATTAGTAGTAATTGAAATCACACTGAACAACTTTAAATTTGAATATAATCTTTTTATACATTTTCAAATTGTTAAAACTTAATTAACACAATTCAATTAAAGATCAAACAAAGCTTCTGTTAAAATACTTATTCAACAATATCAATTCTCAAATGCTTTTAAAGACGTGTTATTTAAGCAAAAATAAATTCAGCACAAAATGATTTTCTACGCAACATTTAACTAACAGATGCGCAAACAAAAAACACGCCCACATTTCCGGCCTTGAAGCCCGCCCATCAACAAAGAAAAAGACCAATTGGTTGGGCAAAAAATAATCAAAAAAAAATGGTTAAAAGGGTAGCAAAAGAAAAGGCAAAAGTTGCTTTGATGTTATTGCCGCAAATTAGCTAGAAATCTTTAGCTGTAGTCATTTTATTTATACTCTGTTTTCCAAAAAGGAAAAAAAAGAGTATATTGGGCTTATGAAATGTTCGTCCGTCCGTCCGTCTGTATGAACGCAGGTTTTTTCCACGGTTTTGAAGCGAGAGCAACCAAACTTGGTATACATGTTGGCATATACCATAGGCAGACAAAGTGTTAAGATCGGCCAGATCAAACCACTGTAACATATAGCTGCCATAGGAACAATCGTTTGAAATCGTTTTTCAAGATAACTCAGCCAAACTCACTTTACCTAAGTTTAAGGAGAGTTTAAATATGCTGACCAAATTTTATCAAAATCGGACGACTTTAGCTTACAGCTACCCTAGAAACAATCGTTTGAAAAATTTGTTTTTGTATGAAAAACATTTTTGTTTTTGAAGATAACTCAGCCAAACTCACTTTACCTAAGTTTAAGGAGAGTTTAAATATGCTGACCAAATTTTATCAAAATCGGACGACTTTAGCTTATAGCTACCATAGGAACAATCGGTTGAAAAATAAGTTTTTGTATGAAAAACTTTTCCAAACTCACTTTATCTAAGTTTAAGAACAGTTTATAAGTATATACATACATATGTAGTCTTTACAAAGATTTAATTTATTAAACATACAGAAAACAGAGTATACCGCAGTCGGGAGAACCCAACTGTAACGTTCTTGTTTTTGTTTGCCCCTTTCGTTCCATTCACCTTTTGGCAGCTTATTTCGCCCACAATCTAGCCAGATTATTTACCTATAGCTATGCGTAAAAATCTATAAATTGGTGAAAAATAATTTAACTTGAATTGAGTGCGAGCATGTGCAGAATATCAAATAAATTAGATGCCCCAACTTGCAGAAAACGAAACTACAAGAATTTTAACATTTTTATATTTTTTTGTTATTTTTGCTCTCTTTTTGCAGAATACTTTCGGGCAACTTAGCAAGCGCAAGTCCACTGTGTAAGCTGATTTTTTCTTGATATTTTTCTTTGCTATTGCCTTTTTGCCGACAGTAGAAGTAGAAGTAGAAGTAGAAGTAGAAGTAGCAGCAGCAGTCGCAGCAGCAGCAGTCGCAGCAGCAACAGTCGCAGCAGCAGAGGTAGCAGTCGCAGTCGCAGCAGCAGCAGCAACAAATTTTTGCTGGTTCAATAGCTCAAATACTATTTTATGCTTAGTTGATTATTGACTGCAAGTGGAAATTTACTCTTGCTTCATCTTCCATCTAGCAACTCGGATGGTTGATTTTCAGTTCTTGGTTCTGAACTCAGCTACCACTCGATTGCATTCACTTGTTGTTGTTGTTGTTGTTGTTGTTACTGGGACTAAGTCTGGCAGAACGTTAAAAATTGGCAGTCAGTCTGTTTGTTTGTTTTTCAACTTACCACGGAAATTGTATTTTAGCTACAGCCAAAACTTGTAAACAAATTGCTTAAAACTATGCACACAATTTGTCGACTTGTTTTCAGTTTCAATTTTTGTTTTTGCTTATGTTACTTAACATCTGATGAAAATTCTGTATAAAGTGACGCTTTAGTACATTCCTGATTCGGCTAAATAATATTTGAAAATGTGTTCAAAGCTCATTTCAATTTTGGTTCGATTGCCCTATAATCCTACTGACTTCAAATTTATTCAGGGATTGTAACGATTATAATTTTTACTTCATATAAAAATTACAAAATAAGAATTATTTTTTGATTTTTTCATCAGATTGCACAAATAACTCTTATTCAATTTGTATAAAAAATAACTCTCATTTTTACTCCCTATTCCCATTAACAATGGGATAAAGGGAGTTATAAAGTACTGCAAATGTATGTAACAGGCAGAATGAGAAATTTCCGACAATATAAACTATATACATACATATATTCTTGATCAGCATCAACAGCCGCGTCGATATAGCCATGTCTGTCTGTCTGTCCGTATGAATGCTTCGATCTCAGAGACTATAAGAGCTAAAGACATCAAACTTGGAATGTAGGTTCCTGTATACCGTACGCAGAACAAGTTTATTTCAAATTTCGGATGCAAGTGAAGGCACACTCGACTAGAACATTCTAACTTGTTTATTTTAAAAATTTAAAAAATTATTTCAAATATCTTTTGAACCAAGCGATGCATCACAAAAGTTGAAATGTATATATGATCTACGTTTCAATAGCTTTCTATTGATATATAATATGTTCTTGGAGGATCAATTTCTTTATTTACTCAACCATGTATCTACTTGAATTAGTCTGCCAGCATGAAAGCTATGTGATTAGATTCACGAAAGAAAGATATGAACGATTGCGACACACATTCGAATCCAAGATTAGTTGCATCGTCTAAATACCATCTAAATAACTGCTTAATAGTTTTTAGTTGATTCACTTTATTTATTGTCCACTTGATTTGCATTTATCAGAACATCTTTAACCATACGAGATTAATTTGAACTTTTTTTTGTGTTTCAATAAAAGCAAAACTATGAAATCAACAACTCTAAAACAATTTGCTAAATCAGCGCTTACACAAGGCAAACGAAATATAAAAGCAAAACAAAAATATAGGAAAAAATATATAAAAAAAATATTTCCGGTAAACAAAACACCAAAAAACAAAAAAAATATATAAATAATACTAACAAATACAAAAACACAAAAAGACCACAGAAACACATGCAAACAAGATGAAAACTGTCCAACTGCCAACTGAGAGAAACAAAAAAAAAAAAAACCAAAAAAAAACAAAAAAAAGACAAAAATGTCAAAGTGAAACAGCTGGAAAACGCACTCGGAAGGTCCTCAGGTCCTTCACTTGTTGTTTCTTATATTAAAAATGGAGTTGGTTTTTTTTTCTCACATTTTTTTGTGTTGCTGTTGTTGTTGTTGTTGTTGTTGTTGTTGTTTGTTGGCCAGCTGCTGCCGCACGAGCGAATAAAAAAAAAAGAAATATTTTAGTTGGCTGTGGAAATCAAATTCTCAGTTGGACTTCAATTTCGTCTGTGTCCCTTTTGGTCGATTGTCATTGCGGTGTCTGTCGCTGTCAGCTTCAGTTCCGTTAGCTGCCAACTTTTGACTTCCTGTCAATGGCAACAGCTGCAGCGACTTCTGTATATGTAAATATGTCTTATCCAAGAACCAAATGGCATTCAAATTGAATTTAAAGTTTTTTTTTTTTTTTCGCGCTGCCTGTTTTATTTGTTTGTTTGTACTTTTTGACTCTGCACTTCAAACTTGATTAATTTTTTTCTATTTTGATTTTTTTTTTTTAGATTTTTTGTTGTATGTGAAGCAAGGTCAAACTTGAAGAACTGCCTTTCAAAAATGAGCACGATGGCATTTTCTGTGCGACTTGCATAACGAACAAAACGCTTCTAAGGAACGCGCTGTGTGCCTTCGTTAACCCAGTTTTTCATATAGAGTTGGCCATATGTAACCCTAACGTGGCCCAACATGGCTTTGGTTTTTGGTTTCAATGAAAGCGCATTGAAAGCGAAAGTTTCAAGTGGCAGCATGGCAGAAGGCACAAGGCAGAAGGCAGCGGCCGCGTAACGGTAACTAGACGCACAAATGTGCATGTGAGCACAAAAGTGTAGCATACTTTTGTGGGGTTCGCCAAGTGCAACGTTTATGCCATGATAGTATTTGTGTCACAACATTTCTGCAAATATTAACAGATGCAAAAGCACAGTTATGCTGCAATATTGCAGCACACAAGCTATTTATAATATTTATATTAAGCATAAATGAAAATGTTGTCATAAAACCCAAAAAAAAAAAAAAAAAATAATTCAAATTTCACTCACTTTTAATCGTGTAAACACATGTGTGTGCTCTGTGTGTGTATGCTCTGTGTGTGCTCTGTGTGTGTGCTCTGTGTGTGCTCTGTTGTGTACCTCGAATGTGTCTAAATTTGAGTGCAGGCTATTGCCATTGTTAGCCGAGAGAAGCAACCACAAAAATATCAAACAAAGCTGCAGCAAAGCAAACAAATATTTTAGTTCTCCAACGCTGACAAAATATATTTAAATGCTGCTCAAAATTTAATGGGCGAAAACTATAAATGAAAATATTTCAAATAAAACCCATATAATTCGAGTAGTTCTCCAGTGCCATTTACACTTTTTTTTTGTGCCCAACTTTGTTGCACAATATTTTTCACAGTCAACAGAAAAGTTTTGTGTTTTTTTTTTCATACTGCCCTGTGGAATGTATTGCTCCATATTTGCATACGTAGAGTGAGCAAAGTTTTTAAATTGTAATATTTATATGGCTCATGGTCAAACGCGAAAAGTTTTTTAACTTTTTTGTTGTATTTTTTTTTTTGTAGTTGCAGGACAGGCGACATGTAATTTATTTTCTAAATGTGCTTAATTTTGTTCATGTTTGTGTTTTGTGTTTGGTGTTGGGTGTTGAACTGGGAAATGGGAATGGAAATTATTCAATGACAGACGAAAAATATTAAATGTAATAAACGAGTTCAAATAAGCATTCTAAAACAAACATAACAGCCGACAATTAGAATTTATGATGTTCAAATATGGCAACAAAACGAAGTAATAGAAATTATATTTATACAAAATAAAATTCAATGAATTGCAATGAAAATAATATTAGAAATATTAATTAGAGAGCTAATTTTTTACAATGAAACGATTATTCGATGCAGACTCTCTCATTCTCTTTCTCCAAAAAGAAGTAAGTTTTTGTTTTTTTTTGGTCTTTCGACATGATTAACTACCCAATAAAATATGCGCTCTTTGTTAAGTCAGGCAACTTCCTGCCTATATCTGATATAATAGTCTTTACATAAGCCTGGCACACAGCCTTAACTCACACTCAATTAAATCAACTTAATTTTGGTCAAATAATTTTACATAATACCATCCAGCGCTCGAGCTCATTAATTTAACTTAAGAGTTCAAGGCAAAAAAGCAGAACTGGCGTCAACACAAGGATGTGGACGAGGAGCTCAAAGGAGCTGCGGCAGGATGTGCGGCCAGGTAAGGATACACAACATACAGAATAAAAGAGAGAGGAGAGAGAGGTACACAAAAAGTAGCACAAAAGCGGATTTTCATTCAAGGTGAAAGCAATCAATCAATATTCATGAAATCAGATTTAATTTTAAGCGCATTTAAGTTGCGCCCAACGCCACATTGCCTGTCGTCCTGTCGTCTTGTCTCCTTGGGGGTAATGATTTTGCCAGAAATTTTCCTGAAAACAGTGTGGGAGCCAGTCGAGCTGATGGCCAAAAGAAAAACAACAATCATTGGATGGCAAACGACGACGACGACGGCGACGACGACGTCGAACCAAATGAAACTGTCGAAACAAGGCAAAAGTTGGAGGAGCATCATTAGAAACTCTCGTGGCCTGGGCTTGGCCAGGGTTGGGCTGCCAACAAAAAGGGGACCTGGACTGGGAACTGTGCAGATTTCCAGACCATGCTAATTGTATGGCAACTGGGAATTGTAAGACTGGGGTACACCCACCTGGCCGATGGGTCGTCGGTATGCCTCTGCTGCCAAGTAGCTGACGCGCATAAAACTAAGCTGTCAATTCAATTTTGTAATCAGAGTGGCATGAAAAATTAAATAAAACATGCAAATAAAATTATTACGCCTAATTTGTGTACACAGCGCCTAAGGAACGAGGGCGCCAAGTGAGTCAAGAGCCAACATTTTAAATGAACCAAAATGTATTCTATAAGTCAAAAGATTTAAAGTTGTGGCTAAAATTAGATTGATTGATTGGTTATGCAGCAAAAAAGAGAGAAAGATAACTAAGTGCAGATGCTACATGATAAATTGTGCAAGTAAAGATAAACAAGATACTTTGTCGAAAACCTTCTTTTATATCACTACAATGGGTCATTTTGATAAAGGCTATTTGAATATGTCTAATAGCTGATACAGCAGTCAGTCAAAATGACCTTATGCTCATAATTAAACCAACATATTATACAACTGAAAATTGTTAAAAAAAAAACATAACAATTTTCGAAACATTGTACATATCTGAAAAGTAACTTAAAGCGCTTAAATCACGCTTTGCTCGCACTTTTCAACTACAGCTGCTTTATTTTCAACTCCCACGCTTTATAGAAATTTTTGTAGGCTTTGCAATTTTGTATTTATTTTTATAATGTTGTTATTTTAAAGCTTAATTAAAAAGTAATGAAACGAAAATAATTCATTATAAAATACAACAGCATTTAAGGCACATACCATACACAATTGCTGGCCCCTGGGCAGGCACTTAAAACCCCGTAGCTCGTGGATATAAATCCATGTATGCAAATATACTCAAACATACATACATATATATATACATATATATAGTATATATATTATATAGCTATAGTCGTATAGTCCCTGGCGCAACCAACATCCAACAGGCAACACCAAAACAAAAGCAAAGTTAATGAAGTCTTTAATTAAGTTTTGATCTGGGTATCTATGTGTGCGTGTAACGTAACGGTTTCCTTTTGCACTTTTTTATATATCCTAGCTGAGGGTATTATGATTTTGTCAGGAAATGTGTAAAGCATTGAAGGAGACGTCTTTAACACTGTAATGTATACATATGCTTGATCAGGATCAACAGCTGAGTCGAACTAGCCATGTTCATCTGTCTGTCCGTCTGTCTTTCTATCTGTCTGTATGCGAACTAGTCTCTCAACTTCAAAACTATCTTGATATATCAGGCACAGATGCTTCTTGTTGCTTCAAGCTATATATATATGTCAGAATTGGCCGGAACGATCTGTCGAAAATTTCTTGTTTTTTCAAAATATTTCGACCAAACTTACCAATTCTCAGATTTAGCATGTTTTCAAAAATTTCATTAAAATCGGACTGCTATATCTTGTAGCTGTCATTGGATAAGTCGCTTGGAGAATTAGTTTTTGTATGAACATTTTGTTGTGCCTCAGATTATCATATCCAAGGTCACAAATTTGCAGCTCGGAGGACTATATCTGATAGCTACCATAGTAAAAATCTGTCAAGCTATCTTAACCAAATTTAGCTGTTCTGCATTTTAATATATTGTTCGCATGTTGATCAAATTTGATCAAATTCGGGCGACTATATCTTATAGCTGTCATAGGTAGAAACTTACTGTTAGAGTATATATTCTCGGTACTTTGAAGTTAACTTTTCTTTGTTGTTCCTTATTTGGAGTGGCCACAACTATGAAAAGCGGGTAGTTAATGCAGCTACCTATGTTGTAAGGATGGGTAGAAAAAAAGAAGAGAAATCCCTAACCAAAAATCAGAGAGCGCTTAACCCGAGTTAGCCAAAGTACAAGGCTTACCAAACCGGCTAATTTAATATGTGTGGCAGCCCAATTCTCGATTGAAGAGGCAGCAACATTGCTCCTTGCCATATTCAAAGTGGTAGCTCATTTTTCACAAGCTGACCCTTTTTCACTCGCTGTTGACCTTTTTTTGTGGCTGGGGCTAGCTGTATTTTTTTTTATTTTTTTTCTTTTATGACTATCGCAACGGAGATTTGTAAATTTGTGAAGCATTTTTTAATGTGCTTAATTTTATTTGAGTTTTGTGCTTTGTGTTTGTCGTTTGTCCTCGCTGCCATCGTTCAGGACATGGACATGTGTTGCTGGTAAAAACTTTGTCGTTGTCCTTGTATATCACACAAGCGGCTTTATTGGTCAGCAGGGGTTAAAACAGCTAACAACAACAGCAACAACATGAAAACACAGCTAGTTTGTCAGTGACCCAGCATTAAATACTCTCCCATTTCCATTTCTCCTTGTATCGTTGAACGCGTAGCTCGCCGCGGGTTATTTGTTGGCTTGTTTTGGCCCATGCAGTGTATCCGACTTTAGTTTGGTCTGATTTGGTCTGGTTTGGCTTGGGATACCGTTTCGGTTTTTGGGTGCGGGCGTTATTCCCGTTTTACGCTTATTTAGTGTGCTAATGGGGCGTAAGTGTGATTTGGCAAGTGTTTAATGAGCTTTTCACCTTTTTTTTTTTGTTTTTGTTTTCTTCTCTTTTCAGGTGAATTATGTGCTATGGGAGTTTCCAAAATGGTAGGTCATACATATCGCATAGATAGCCAAAAAGGAAGCTTAACAACAGCGTATGAAACTAAAACTGAGATTAGCCAGCTCAGATAAGCAACAAAATCATTGTTTCGCTTCTATATAGTATAAGCAGATTGTGGATAGCATTTTAATGGCATTCAACTTTGCTCTACCTTGGTCTCGAATTGTGAAATTGCAACACTTTGGACTTAGCAACTTAATATTCTAGCCTGTTCCGTATTCCAATTGCGAATCAATTGCATAAATGATACTTCAACACACAAAAAGTTTTTATTTTAATCTGCGCTCAAATCTGCGCTCAAAAGTATGCTACGCTATTTTCTGTGTAAACATTTCGAATATGAAACTCGAAAAATACGTAATTATTTTTTGATTTCAAATTGGACTGCTGTTGATCAACCGAATTCAAATGCAATTTTCAAATTATTAAGCTTTGAAAAACTCAAATTATTAAGCTTAGAAAAAATTAAACAAAAAGGAGTTTTAAGCTATTGTGTAATGATTTCAAACAAAACAAGTAAGAACGTTGCAGTCGGGCTCACCCGACTGCGATATACTCTGTTTTCTGTACGTAAAAATTTTTTTCTCCAATCTATCGAAGAGTTCAAATGGAGTCATACTGCAAAATTTGGGTTTACAGGTTTAGCTCATTTGCGGGGGTGGTAGTGGGCGTGGCATATTTTTTTTTGGCAGGTCGGTCAAGGGTGTGGTCACTAGTCTTTATGTCAAATTTGGTTACTCTAGCTGTAAAACTGTGGAAGATATAGGTTTTTGCGGTTTGTGGGGGAAGGGGTGGGGGTGGGGGGGAGATCTTGACACTTTGTCTGCCTATGGTATATACCAACATGTATACCAAGTTTGGTTGCTCTAGCTTCAAAATTGTGGAAAAAACCTGCGTTCATACAGACAGACGGACAGACAGACGGACAGACAGACGGACAGACAGACGGACAGACAGACGGACAGACAGACGGACAGACGGACATTTCACAAACCCAATATACTCTTTTTTTCCATTTTGGAAAACAGAGTATAAAAACTCAATTTTGACATAATTATAAATATATGCATGTATATTAGTTGAAATTTAATTAAATATTTAAATATTTAATTAAATATTCATTCATTCTCACACCCTTTATCAATTAAAAATGTTTCAACAGGACTTTTAAAGTGCTGCAAAAGTATGTAAGAGACAAAAGTAGGCGTCTGCGACCCTAAAAAGTTCATATATTCTTGATCAGCATCAACAGCCAAGTCGATTTCGTCATGTCTGTCCGTCTATCCGTCCGTCTGTAAGAACGCGTCGATCCCCGAAACTAACAGAGCTAGAGACAGCAAGTTTGTTTCAAATTGCAGATACTCCTCCACACACTTTCACATAACTTTAAAGATACAGAAATTTAAAAATCAAAAAATTTGCTTTGTGCAATGTCCGTTCTTCTGTCTGTTCGTTTTTCTAAGGCGCATTATTTTCAAACTTTTGAAGCAAGACCAATTTTGGCTAGCATACATTTTGTTTTTATAAACCATAGACGATTTCATTTTTCGTAGACTACAAAATCATATTGTTCACTAACGATAGTGCTAAAGCAAAGAATAATTAAAAAATGTTGCCCCACTTCGAGTATCTTATCAAAATCAAACAAAGCAGCACAGCAAAACAAAACAAAAAAAGTGTGTGTTCTATGCCATAACAAAGCCGATTAGTAACATTGATGTATTAAAAGTGACTGATGAAAAAGAAAGCCCAGAAAGTCAAGAGCCAATCTACCACACTTTTTACACACTCGTTTTCAATGAGTTTTAGTAACTCACAGAGAGCGCTTACTACAGACAATCTGCCTTAAAAACTATTATCTACCTGCCCCAAAGAGTGGCACGAGCACAAAACCCGTAACCTATCACAACATTCGCAAAGTAACTCCATGCCTGACCTGACAGTTACAAACTGTTATAGGTCAGCAAATATAAGTCGAAGTTTAGATACTAATGGGATATTTTCTTCAGCAGAGAGTAGAGAAAATAACTTTCAACGAGAGAGCATTGAAGTGCCTCGTCAATTTGCTTGTGAAAATTTGCTTTTTAACTTGGGGCTATTTTACAACATGGGAATTTGTCTCAAAAGGCACAAACTTGTGGGTATTTTACAACATGGGTATTTGTCCCAAACGGCACAAACATGGGGGATATTTGTACCAAAAACAACGATACAGGGAAATTTTAACATAGAATGCCATTTTATGTTAAGGTAATTTTGCATGCTGAAATACTCAAACAAATCAAATTGGGCACAGAAAATATAAAGATAATTAACAAAAATTATTTCAAATAGAAATCGACAGTTTTATGCATTATATTTCAAGATGTTACATTTTTGCTTAATTGATTTCAGTTTAGTATTTATTGAAAAATCAAATAAAAACAAATTGTAATAGATCAGTGTCGAAAAGTCTGTTTTGAATGACTGTGTGACATTGATTTAAAAGTAAAATAACTAGATGACAAACTGTGCAAGATGCAATACTTAAAAAAATTAAACAGGAATAGAATAGAATTTTCGAAATACCGAAAACATGTACATATAAGATTTCGACCAATCGTGCCTACAACAGATATAAGGTCAAGTGTTCCGTTTTCGATCAAACTTAATCAAACTTTATATAATAAAATTAATAAAATTTTAATAAAAAAAAAATTAAAAATTAATACTCAGCTATTTTTAGAAATCTTTATTGTTAAACCGATTGTTATGGCAGATGCATATGTATAGGTTAGTATAAGCTTAAGTAAAGTACCTTTTTTCAAAAAAGTGTCCAGAAAAACGGCTCTCTTACAGACACTTTGAGAACAGAGAGCGAAAAGACACTTTCTGCTCTGTTTTCGATCAACTTTGTTTACAATGTGCTCAGTTTGTTTCGATTCCTTTTCGGTTGTGTTTTTCGCTGAGCATTTTTCTGCAACAATTTCGGCAAAAGTGTCTTTTGTGTATGTATGCGTGCTTGTCTGTGAGTGTGCTACTCTGCGTACTCTCTCTCTCCCTCGCTACTGCTCGCTGATCCTACACGCAGAAACTTTATCTCTTTCCTGCACACAACAAGAAAAGACACTATTTGCGGACACTGATTGCGAAGTGGGCTTTTGCCGTCGGATTTTTAGTGAGCGCTCGCAAAAAAGTGTCTCAATGAGCTGTTATTGTGAGACCGATTCGTTCGGTTTTCTGAGCCGAAAATGCTGAGCGAAGAACACACGCGAAGAGAAAAAAGTGTTCTGCTAAGTGCGAGAGCATGTGTGCTTCGGTTTTTTCTGTTTTTATCAGTGAGCAGATCGCATTGAAAAAAAGTGTCAACTGTTATTTGCGAGCTTTGCTTTTACTCAATATAATTTTTAGAAAAAATACTTTTAAAGATTCGTACTATTACCATGGTTCTAAAATACTTTTTATTATATTTATCCTCAGTTCATTTTAATTCAATGTCAAAATGTAATTGTAACTTTATTATATTTTTTTAAATTTTAATTTTTATTGTTTTTAAATTTAAAGTTTTTTATATTATATTTATCCCCAGTTAATTTTAATTTAATGTCAAAATTTAGTTTTAACTTTTAAATATTTTTATAATTTTAACTTTTATTATTTTTAAATTGAAATTCTTTATATTATATTTATTCCCAGTAAATTTTAATTTAATGTCAAAATTTAATTTTTACTTTATTATTTTTTTTTTTATAATTTTATATTTGTATTATTTTTAAATTTTAAATTCTTTATAATGTGCGACTATTTTTGACAAAAAATAAATGAACAAACCTAAAATATTTATATAACTAGTGCTCAGAACTGTTTTCGGATAACGATGGTAAAAAAATAAAGTCATAATGTTTAATGGTAAAAACTGGTCAATTATAAAACAAGAAAGTTTTTTATTCAACCCATTTTTCTACCGATTGTAACTATGACAGCACTAGTATAATAGTATAATCAGGGTATTCATGAAAAGTTTTAAACACCACTTAAACCTAGTTAGTCTCGTAAATATCGTAAACTTGTTTGAGGTTTGTTATTTGTTTATTTTTTAAATTTGAGTTATTTTGCTGAATGTGTGTGTCTAGTTCAGCTTTGAATTGTTTTTAGAGACTGTGAGAACACTATTATCATGATTAGTTCGACTTGACTTTTATTGGTAATATCAAAATTATATTACTCTGTGCAAATGAAAAGGAATAATTAAACTAATGCTGCAATACTTTCATTTTTGTAGAATAAATTGCCAACTAGCTATAATTGATCTCGACTCTACTCTCAAATTACATTTGCCGCTTTCTTAATTTAAGTACGAGTATTGTAGAAAGAAAGTGCTTTCAATTCCATGCCATGCCCTGCCCTGACGCCTTAGTTACATATTATTTGTACAAATATTTACATTAATTTGATTAAAAGCATTTTAATGGCTCAACATTTGAGCGTATCGCAGGTAAATTTTGTAGCATTTATTCTGTTTGGATGTGGACCCTGCCACGGCTCAAATGCCATCGCAGGTGCCATCAGCCAGCATTGAGCGGAAGTTTAGCCTGCACAGCGGAAGTGCACATCCCAAAATGGCCGCCCATTTAACGCATGTGTTTGCACGCGCCCCATCCCATGCCGCAGTCGACGGGAGGGGATGGGGACGGGGACGGGGCAAAAGAACTGTCCAAATTGCAGTAAGGCATTTTCCACGGGTAGAGTGGCTCGTTGGGGGTAGGTAAAAAGGGGTAGGTAAAAAGGTAAAAGCTGAGCAACGTACGTCTTTTCTTCGTTTTTCAGCAATTTCAGCAGAAAACTCGCACTGCGAAAAGGCGAAAAGTTCAACAGCAGCCGCTCAGCCATTTTTACCTGACTGCAAGAAAGTTTTTCATTTGATTTCAGGCTGTGTGTGCGTGTTTGAGTTGCTGCACAAAACATTTTTCTGGTCTTTGGATCTGGGATCTGGATTTGGAATGGTTTTGGTTCTGGTCTGGTCTGGTCGGGTCTGGTCTGGTCTGGTCTTGTCGGATTGGGTCGAGCCTGGTGCTGGTGCTGGTCTGTTGAGTTCTTTGGCAGCTGCGGGCTCTCGCCTTATCGCTGGCCAAGTTAAAATGTTCGAACTGCTCACGGATTACTTGAGGATTTGTCCTTGTCGCTGGCCAGTTAGGGATTTAAGCTTTGCTCTGGCTCTTATTACAGGGGGCAACAACTGGCCAACTGAAACCAACAACGTAACTCCCCTACCCCTTGCTAAACCTACACCCAACTATGCCCACTTTATTTGTTTTTCACGCTAAGCGTCCAACTTCAGCCATCAAGAAAACTTCAACTGCAGTGCAAGTCAAATTTTGACCAGAACAGCGTCAAACTTTCCACTGACGTTTTGCACTTTTGCATATTTCACCACTGAGCAGCTGCAAAAGAAAACTGACAAACAAAATGTGCAGCCGGCCAAGTAGTTAACCAAATGCTCTTCAAATGCAACACTATATATTTAATATTAGAAAAAGTCGATTCACAATTGATAACACAATAGAGTTAAGCATAGCTTGCGACTGCATTTAAATACATTGTTATAAGGCGTATGACAAGCATTCATATGCTCTATGCAAGAGTATAGAAAGTTTGTTGTAACTTGCCAGGTTCCATGCACCATTACAACAACTTAGCATCGTTTATCAGAGAGTTTTCTATTGCTGCCCCTCGCTCGGTTGCATCTTTCTTTTAAACACTTACTTAAGTAGAAATTTATGTTGTTTTTGTGCCTTGCTCGGCTTCTGTTCTATCGCCCTCTCACTCTATCCATCTCTCTTTCTATGTTCGAGGTTAAAGGCTATTGGCGCAAAATGTTGCGTTTGATATGTTTTAGACAAGCGCCAAGTTGAACACAGCTAAGACATTTGTTGATGCACCCACTGCACACACACACACACACACACACACACACACACACACACATACATACATATACTATAGATAGCTATGTAAAGGCGAGTTGGCAAAGTTGAAGTTTTGCTTTAACAAGATAACACGCACCAGCATGAAAAACTGTGGCCAAAAGTTTTTGCACGGCAGAGACCAAAAAAATAAAACGAAAAAAAAAACGATTGGAAATTCCGGCAAATGGCAGATGAAGAGTAAGCCAAAAAAAAAAAGAAGAAAATCCAACACATTTGCTTTTGAATAGGTAAGGAATTAATTTTATAGAGATTACTATCAGAAATGCCATCCATTAAATAGAAATTCTTTATAATTTTTGTTTCGAATTTGTTGCCCCAATTAACTGTAATTTGAAGCGCTTTAATGTGTTACACAAATTCCAATTAAACTTCAATATTACAGCTCTTCACACGTAGTTTGTTCAAAATTAACAAAGCTCGATCAGAAGTCATTGAAACAAGCACCAAAAAACTGCAGAGTCTACACTAAACTATGCAACAAAACAACAAGAAGACTGTAAAACTCATAACAACAACAACAACAACAACAACAAAAACAACAGCAGCAGCAACAAAATCAGAGAACTCTTCACAAAAAGCACTCAAAATATTGTTGATTATGTCGGCACAGACACACACACACACACACACACAAACAGAGAGAGAGAGAAAGCCCCTCATGGCACGCTAGCTGCACAATCCTACCCACACTCACACCAATAAACTCAATGAACGAATACATCGCTGTCATATGGGCCCGGGAACGCGTGTTTCATGTCTATAGACAATGCAAAAAATACAACAAAAAAAAAATAGAACTCAAAGAACACAAAACTATTTTTTGGTCGCGAGTTTTTTGCGTCCATGTTTCTCGTTTGACTGTTTTTTTTTTTGTATTTTTTTGTATTTTTTCTTCCATTTGGTGTTTAATTTTGGGTCATTGCGCATTGTTATTGTTTTGCAGACATACACTGCATATTTGTTTTGCACACACACACACATACGCACACACACACCCAACACAGCACTCGTTGCCCATTGGAAAACTTTGCATTTCGTTGGGATCAGTTGACTTTTGTAGACTTTGCTTCTAGTGTGGCTAACATCGTTTAAAGAACGTTTTTGAAATACATGTTTCTAGGCCAGGTCAATAGTTGTTTAATAATATCCATACTTACTGCCAGTTGTTGCAAGTTGCGTGTTGAAGCTCTCCAAAGAGGTGCTGGAAAATTATTGGCTCTGCGAAGAATGTGCAAGTTTTTCTTGTTGAAAAGCACAAATTGTAATGAACACAATCTGTCAATCTAAATATTTCACTCGATTGTTATTGTTGTTAGATGCAATTTTTCGAATGTGCATTTAACACTTTACAAAATTTCCACAATTTTTCTAAGTCAAGCAGATGTAACCTCAAAGTTATTGACAGCACTTCTCACACGCCTTCGTAGTTTTTAACTAGAGATGGATCGTTCCGATCTGAATTAGTTCGTTTGAGCGGGTCTTTGAATAAAGTTCCTTTAGTTCGATTAGTTCCTTTTCTTTGTCGGTTTTAGTTCATCAGTCTCCATTTTTCATATTCGATTAGTTATTTTATCCAGATATGAACTACAGAATCGATGTGAAATTGAAAAAAGCTCAAAGACATTGGGTGTTGCGCTCTAAAAATTCGAAATAATTCTAGAACGTCAAAACTCGACTTGAAATATTTTTGGTTTTGCGGAGAAATGGGTTAAGTTTAGCTGTGCCACGCGCTGGCCTATCGATAGTGCATATCGGTGCCTTTTTGAGTTAACAGAGTAGTGGGGATTCTTGATTTTTTGAGGCGCAGTGAAACTATTCAAACAAAAAATCTCGCAATTTTTTATATTTTAGCTTCGGTTGGTTTTGCAATGCCATAGGGTTGCCAGGTTACACAAATAATTTTGATTTTTTATTTATTCTCACTTTTATTATTCTTTTTGATAAACTAATTGATTGAATACATTTTTAATTCAATTTTGAGTTAGTTAATTTATATTTCCAATTGTTCGATTAAAATTATAAGCAAAAAACTTTTAAAATTGTTACCCGCCAAGTTTGACAAATTGTACGACAGCTTTTAAATTTTTAAGCAAGTGGGCAAGTCCATGAATTTGATGTGAAACAAGTTAGCATCCCTATGTTTGGTTGCTTTGGGCAATTTTTCTAAATGTAAAAATAATAACCTAAAAAGGTCATATGTTTATTAAAAAATTTATGCAGATGGTTCAGAAAAACATTTTTGTTTCCACTACGAAAATTGATTTTATTTTTATAATAGATTTTGGTGGTGTTTTCAGCCAAATATCTAGTAACTTTACTAGAGTTCTGAAACCAACCGAAATATAGTTTTGTGACAACTATGATATTTAATTTGGCTATAAGCTGGTTGCAGTTCAACTGAAATAGCTTCAGTATCTCTTACATAAGTCAAAAAACTAAATATAATTTGAATCTATCCGATTTTAGATACTTACTTCATCCGAAATGGCATCAATATATTAGATGCTTATATCTTAGCAGCAAAACGAAACATCAAGAGAGCTTCAAAACTGAGACACCAGTTCGTATATAGACAGACGAAAGGAAGGACAAAACTAGTTTGTCTAGGCTATTGTTGCTGATAAAGACTATATAATATATACTTTATAGGGTCGCAGACATCTCCATCTCTGCTTTACACATTTGGTGACAAAATTAAAAAAATGAAAGCAACATTTATAATAGAAACACAACTCTTTTTCAAAACTTTCTTTAAATTTTAAATTTTCTTTAATTTTATATTTTATTAAATCTCGAATCAATTAAGAATACTCTTGTAGTAGTAGTGCACATACAAATACACAAACACATAGAAGCAGTGCATAAATGCTATTTTCAAAATAATAATATATCTATTAAATATATATTACATTGTTACGCAATCAAAATTCACATTTTGATTTTGGACCATTTTCTGCTCCTCGTTGGTCTCCTCCGGGATTGGCTGCCCTTCTTCTTCCATAGCTACCACTTCTACACTCTCCGCTTCCAAATCTTCTGCTTCGATTTCCTCAACTAACTCCACGCCGCCTTCTATATACCCACTCATTATGCGCAACCCTATTTCTGGCGCTTCTTCAACATTCCCTTCGGGTGCCTCGATATTCTCTGGTCCATGATCCTCTATGGCTACATTAACGGCAGCTCCCATGTTCACATCTGCGCTTGTGCGTGGGCGTTTTAGCGGTGTGGCAGACTCTTGGTCGGTCCTGTTCAGAATGAAATGTCAGGACTGCAACAATCAAAATACTTTTACTTACGCAAGTCGTATCCTTGCGCCTCCAGAGTTTAAGACACGCCGTGGAGTTTCTGCATCACTCATTATCCCATCTGGGGCCAACTCGGAGGTTTCACTGCAATCGGAAAATTGGTATTTTTGAAGCTATTATAATGTTGTTTACGTACTGTTCGTGGCGTCTAATGGATTCTGGCCAGGGAGTTTCTGAAGAGCTTTGCATTCCGCTTGTTCCCTGGGTTTCAGGCGTGTTTGTTGCTCCTGCATTCGGGGCTGGTGGCTGCAGCGGACCTTGACCAATGGGAGCAGTGTTGTCTTCATCGGGAGCAAAATCAGACGGCGGATTTCCAGTGGACTCATTCGGATTGATTGGCATCTTTAAGTCAGGTTTTGTAGTTCGGTCGCAAAATGATAAAATTCAAATATATGAAATATATATATATATAATGTTACAGTTGCAATTCCTAAAATGTGTTCATGTTCACATGCATTCCATATAAATTGTAGGTCAAAGCACAGATAATACGTTAATAACAACTAGGTTGGAGTGATTGTTGGGTTATTTCTGTAGTTTATTTAACATTGCTTCTATTAAAATGAACTAAGGTTTAAAGTTTTTCAGTTGAATATTGTTGATAAACTTTTTGGTCTCTGACTTAAGATGCTAATCAGAGCTGAATGGCACTTAATTTGCTGGACTTTAAGGCTTTATAGCTGGAGTCTAATTAAATAAGAAGTCGAACGGGCTGCTTTCAGTTTCAAGCAACAAATTTGCGTTTTAGTGACATTAGCTTTTAATTTAATTTAACGTTCACGTAAAAGTGTGCAATAGTATTTGAGTTGAGTTCACACTTTGCTCTAAGTTATTCTCGTACAAGTCCGATCGTTTATCCCAAAAATGCATTTGCATTAAAATCAGCAAAGTTTTGTAAAGTTTTATGCAAAGCTAAAAATAACATTACTTAAGCTCTGGCCGAAGAGTTCAGTTCAACGAAATTATCAACAACATGTCAAGCTGCCAACAAATTTTGCAATGCACTTTCTAAAAGCCGCTTGAGTGCTGCTTGTTTTCTTTGCTGCCAAATCAGTTTTTGTTAATGAAACTTTGAGTAATGTTTAAGACTTGCAATTAAAATGCGCCATTCAGTTGAAAAGTATTTTTATGTAGGTGTGGTACTTGCATTTTAACTATGTACATATTATTCTATATATATATATCTATATATATACGACAATCAATGCATGAGTATGCATAATTTTTAAAGAATGTAAGACAAAAAACAAAAGTTGTTTTGAAAACTTAATTTTTGACCAATTGTTCCTATAAGCTATAGTCGCCCGATTAAAATAAGTTTAGTTAAGATAGGTTGAGAAACAAAAATGTTTTTCATACAAAAACTTATTTTTTCAACTGATTGAAAAAACATCTTAAGAAATTACACAAGTTGTCCGTCCAGTCTAAAATCCTTGTGTTCTGACTCTTTAATATACATACATTCGAGACAAATTTTCACAACCACGTGCAAGACTCTAAAAATCATATAAAATACGTCATTATTTTTCCATTTGTTCATCAATTAATTTCCGATTCAAGCTTTGACTTTGCGCCTGATAGGCCATGAATTAAAGATGCACAATTATTTGCACTCTCTTATAACTGCTTTTCGTGTTAACAAAAAAAAAAAAAGAGAAAAAGATGTGTAAAATTCTTTCACATCACTTTTATACATTTTTATTTTGACTTGCGCACAGGATTTTAATTGAAATTGAGCTGTTTTTTTCTCAATATCTGTGATATTTGTATATGATTTTTAAATAAAAATGCATTGCACTTATGGACTTTACTTAAAAATATATATTTTTTGTAAATTCTTTCATACTTCCTTTTGCTACTTTGATATCATTTAATTTAACATCATCATTTATTTTACATTAAAGCCAACTCTTCTTTGCCACCTTGCCATTTATTTATTCCATGTGTAAAAAAATGCTAATTTAGTACAGCTTGTTTTAATTAACCGCATAAATTTTGCATTCCTTGAGCTTCTGCGTGTTTGGCTGGCTGTCTGGTGGCCTAATTAAATACCCAACCACAATTTTTTCACAGCTCACAGATACACTCAAATAAAACACACACACACACACACACAGGCACACATACACTAATTCTAACAGCTTTTGCACACATGAAATTCAGACAATAATTTGCAGACGAATCATCTTTTTCTCTCTGTCGCTCAATCACTTTCGCCTAATCAGCCAGGCCACCACGCAAGGTGTACGAGTACAAACAATCAAGCGACAGGCAACCAAGTTCAACCCCAACCTCAAATCCAGCACGTGGAGTGTGTGTGTGTGGGGGGGGGGAGGGGTTAACACCCTGCGCAACCCTTAGCTGCTAATAAAAACGCCAACAGCAGGGTAAAAATTTGAAACCACAGCGGTGCAGACTGGCAAACAGAAGTTGATTGCTTAATAATATTTTGTGATGATGTGAATTTACTTTTATTTCTCATTTGGGAAAATACACCCCCCTCCCCCCCTCCACCCCTCCATGGATTTACACACGCTAACACACACCAGCTACAGCAGCCCACTCTTTCATTGGCTTTTTGGCAAAGTAAACTCGGAGTCCCAAAACCAGGTGACACTTTTTATACCCAGTCGCACACAAAGTCAAATGGGTATATTATGAGAATCTATATTATTTTAGCTGTTTTTTTCAAGTTACACGTGTACGTTTAAAGGAAGACGGCATTTTCAAACAGCATGTCTGATATAATAGTTTACCTTGTGAAATATTGATGACAAGTCTTAGTTGGTTGCTTTTCAACTTGATTTCTCTCACTTTCTTATAGAAAATCACTGTGATTATGTTTATTTTCTTGGATTTCGAAATGGCCGTGAGCACTGCGCAACTGTAGCGAGCGAGATTGTCGATAAGTGACTACTCGATAGAAATTCTGCTGATTCCCAATATGGCGCTGCGATTGTCGATAAGTAACTTATCGATAGAAGTGCAGCAGATTTCCAAAATGGCGCTGACGCTTTGTTCAATAGTTCAGTTGTTCATTTGTTCATGAACGATATAGGCCATTGTAGTCAACTGGTTCATGAGCCGATCCTTATATGCATCGTTCAAGAACGATATAAAACGTTTGAATTAAACGACAAAAACACTTTATCAACGAAAAAAGTAAATTGTTATTCAACTATTTAATTATATAACAGACAACTGCATTTTAATCGTTTTTTGATGTGAACTAAGTTCATGCGTTCATTTGCGTAATTCGTGTTCTGAATGAAACGACATATGTATGTAGCTGTCTTTTGTATGATTTCAGAGCCTTTGAACCTTTCAGCACCCATTTAATATCATAATCAGAATTAAGAGGTATCTCTGATTTCAGCTTTATGTTATATTTCTTGTACGTTGTTTGAATTATCAAAAAAGGCTCGACCAAAGAACTAAAATTTGAATTGTGCGAAGCAGCGGCGTCAAAACATGTGTAAATATTCATAAGTGTGATATGTGTGTGTGTGTCTGTAGGGGAGTGTGCATGTGTGTGTCTGTAGGTGAGTGTGCATGTGTGTGTCTGCGAGTATGTGTGTGCAAGCGTGTGTGTCGTGTGTCGCTTTGTTGTCTTGCAGCGCGCTTTGCATGTTTATTTGCTGTACTTGTTATTGTTGTTGTTGTTATTGTCGTCCTTTTTCGTTTGTTGTGTTTTGTTTGCTCCTTTTGGCATTTGTTTGGCCCAACGATAAAAATGTAAATTTATGAAGTTTTAATCAATTTGGGGAATTCACTGTTCACAATTTGGCATGCTCTGTCTCTCTCTCTCTCTCACTTCTATCTCGCTCTGTTTCATTCTTATTTTTTCTCGTTTTGTTTTGCTGTTTGCTGCCTAAAGGCAAATATACAAAACATACATAGAAATAAATGTGATTTGTTTTTTTTTTGTGCTTTGTGCGTTCAGTGCGAAACATTTAAAACATATTCAAATTTTCTTTTTTTTTTTTGTTTTTCTGTTCATCTGTGGCGAGTTTTTCATTTGCCTTTGTTATGTGACAGCCGTGTGAAGCGACGCCCAATAAAGACCCTAATAAAATTTTAATTTAGTGTTATTTGTCACCAGAGGGTCCACGAAAAGATATATTTGTGCATGCATGTACATGTTCAATGTATATATGTATATATATATGCGTACATATGTATATATAGTATGTATGTATATATATTGTACTTAGTTTGTTGAGTGCAAATTGTATTTTATATTGGCTGCTGGATGCGCTGTTAAGTTGCTAAAAGTTTCGAAATAAATTTGTTGAGCTGGGGGAAAAGTTGTCTATTTTCTTAGCTATAAAAGTATAGAAATTCCTATGGGCATAATGGACTTAGGTTAAGTATGACTATATTTAACATGGCCTGCTCTTAAAATAATATGCAAAAAGTTTTGTATTTAAAGCTATATAAAGCTTATTATGCATTGAATTGATATACCTGCTCAAATATAACTATTCAATTTGTTTTCATACTGCCCCGCTGTACAATATATAATTGAACTAATTGACATATCACATCAAATACATAAACATCTGCCCCACCTGTTATACAAAAACTTTATTTATCACTTAATTAACATAAACCGGCAAAAAAAAAAAAAAAAAACAAACAAAAGGAAAGTAATAAATGCGACTGCCTTCTAACAAATTGATTGTTTATTGTACACACATTAACACACAGTCATACACTCACACACACTTACACACTCTCACCCACTCATAAACACAAAAACATACAGTATTTCAGATTTACGATTGCTCTGCAGCAGTGGCACATGCGGTGTATGCGCAATGTGACACACACACACACACAGCTATAGAGACACCCACAAAGGTTATGAAACATGACCGCAGGCCAAGGCAAATTATGGCCGAACAAACTGTGACAACTGCGTAACGGTAATTTCCCAATGTCCTGTTAAAGTTGCAGAGCAATGTGACCATTTCGAGGCGTTGCCTTTTTTATATTTATGGGCTTGACCAGAGCGGAAAGGAGTTGGGCAGCACTCCAGAGTGTGAAGGGTGGGGGGGGGATGGCTAAGTGTTTAGCCAAAGCGCAGCATAAAACTACATTACTCAGGACACAATTTTAATGTGCGTCGCAGCCAGGCAGGACTAAACAACAGGCATAAAACCACATCAAATTTAGCACATGCTGCTCGACTTTTGTATACACTTAGATGTTGAAAGATAAATGTTTACAACAAATTGATGAAAGCTTAATAACAATTGCTACTAAATCTGAAACTCAATATTCTCATTAAGTAAAGCATATGATCCGTTTTAACTAAATCCGCTTCTGAAATTAGTTTCCTTTTAGAATATACTACAGACTTAAACCCAAAGGTGCGCCCTTTGGACTCCCTGTGCGCGGTGCTAACCCACCTAGGGACGCTCCTAAAAGAGCCCAATAGGAGGGTGTCCGACGTAGAAAACGGCACGTTCAAAATGCTCCCAGAATGCTCACTAAGATAACCCGCAAAGACTCTGTGCGGACTCTACTGTATTCGCCTATGGTGTTTCATAAAAGGACTCCTTTAATAATCCGAAGATAAATAGTTATTAACATTTATTGTAAGTTTTACAAATATTTAAAAAGCTCCAATCATCAATCCGGTGTCAGACCGATTCGAACTCCAGTCGGTCTGTTACACACCTAAGCTACCGATCAAATACACTAGTGCTTTTGTTTCTCCATATTACTGAGCTGAGAAAATTTATGTTTGAGAATCAATCTAGTAAAAATATTAAGCTACCAGCCTACTCTGTCAAGGCATAAGATGATAGAATAAAGAGTTGGGAATTTTAGTGAATTTAAACTCCCTAAACACCTTGAAAAGTTGCTCTTTCGGACTCCCTTTTCACTCCAATTCGGAGCGCTCCAGAAACGATCATTTAGAAGCTTATATGGGAATCCCTTTTCACTCCATTATCGGAGCGCTCCGGAAACATTCCTTTGAGGAGTTGTTACGAGAGTCTATTTTCACTACGTTTTCGGAGCGCTCCGTATAAGTATGGTTGGCTGGATTTATCAGCACTAAAAAGTTCGATTTTGTAAATAAAAATTATAGAAAATCTTGAAAAACATCTAATTTACACACATTTTATAAAATTATGAAAAAAGGGTATACAAATTAAAGCTATTTTTTGTTTTAAACAAATTTGTCGGACAGTTAGTCGATTGGAATCAAAAAGAGATGCTGAAATGAATGAGATAGAGACAGGGATATTTTGGAGCTCGATTTTGTCACTGTTCTAACTAGGAACTGTTAGTTAGTAGCTGTAATTTATGTTGCCATTAGTGAGAAACAAACGCATTTAGTCGGACAACAGACGAGCAAGCGCCAGTGGGAGAGAGAGGTAGTCGGAAAGAGCAACTCGTGTAGCATCAATTTATGCCTGCGAAACTAACACAAAAAGGCAACATAAATAACGCTCAGCGCCAAAAAGTATGCAACTGGTTTTCATATTTCAGAACTGAGCTGCGCGCTTCTCATTATCGCCCATCATTTACGCCAGTTCTCATCCAAGTTTCATTCTCGTTCTGGTTTTCGTTTTCGTTCTCGACTTGGCTTGGCTTAGCTCTCAAAGTCGTGGTGGGGGGGCCTGTTTTATCGGCGTTTGTTTTACTTCCGACAGCGGAACCAGAAGCGGAAATTTCTCATTTCGCTACATTTCCGCTCGCGCAGATACACGCACGCACACACATACATACATACATATGCACATCATATACAAGCGAGAGAAGCATGTAGCTCATATGCATAACATGTGAAGGGAAGTTGGTTGAAGGACCGCCTCGAAATGAAAAATAAACAAAGAATTGTGTGGCCTGAAATCAAAAGGCAATGGCAACATTCATTCTAACAAATATGTGAATAATAGGGCGATAAAACAGACAGACACAAACAAACAAACAAACAGACAAACAGCTAAAGCAAGGAAACAGCAGAATAACAACTAAAACAACAACAACAACAACACAAATGTTAAAAATTGCCACAAGGCATAATTTTGCCAGCTTTTTGCGTTTGGCTTTTTTTTTTTTTACTTAGGAATTTCACAGGACTACAGGACTTGACGCTAAGCGGGTTGGGCCAAGGAGCTGTTAACAGTTGACAGCAGTTTGTTTGTCTTGTTATTATAACCCTTAGTTGTTTAGTCGACTTGTTCATGTTATCTAGTTGTGTCATGCTAAGACTGAGATTTGTTGTACATAAATATAAATGCATTAAACGGCAGAGCATTTCAAATTCTAAGTGAACAGATGAGCTTTGCGTTTAAGCAGGTTTAAGTATTTAAGGTAGCATATTATTTATTAACTTATTGGCATTATAAATGAGAACAACTGTGCTCATCAGCACTGTTCTGAATTCCACTTTCGAATCAATTTCACTGACAAGTGTGAAGATTACTTTTTGAAACAGAAAACAGTAATATTCAGGGGTGTAACGGAAAGCTCTGCCAACTGAATACCAATTCCTAGGTGTCACAGAAATCTATTTGGGTTGGTTTCAAAAAAATTTTAAAAAATTAAAAGCAATCTTTTTAGTGAATAGAAAACTATTTTGCTAAGTAATCTTACAAAATCTCTGGTAAAATCGGGAATAGAGTTGTCTACTTGCTTCTAATTAAGTTTTAAATTATCGGCCTCTTTGTTTCTTTGAATATTTGATTTATTTATGTTTTATATGAAAACTCGGATTTATAGTTAATGTTTATTAAACTACTAAATTATTTTTGTAAGATGGCAACTCAGTTTGTTATTGATAAGCAACAGAGTTGTCATACAGATTACAGATAACATTTAAATTTTCTTATTTAATTTAACAAAACTATTAATAAAACCGATGAAAAAATTAACAAAATTACTTTGATGTGCTGACAACTCTATGGAGGCAGCCATGTTGCTTTCGAACACAGAAATTCGAAAAAATTAAATCTCTTGAACTCCTGTGACACCTACGGTTTTTTTCAAGAGATTTACCAAAGCCAAAATCTCTAGAGATTTCCGTGACACCCACGTTAGTTTTCTCATGCATTCATTTATCGAAACTCCCAGAAGTATGTTTCAACATTTTATGTAGAATTCATTCGGAAGTGAAATTCGGAACTAGCTTGTGTGTTAGATAAAACAGAATACAAATACAAACACGAGTTACAAATGTATAAATTGCTTCGTATTGTAATTCTATTAGGATTTATATTCTCTTAGGATGGTCTACCAATTATATATATATATTTATTTTTTGGAAAAATTTGTATATTTTACTTTAACAAGTTTTCTGCTACCTTGAGCGGCAACTTAATCTAGTTTTAAATAACAATTATATGAACGCACTAGAAAACTGAGAATTTGTGTTGCATCATGCGCTGAAAAGTATGCTACAAACATTTCTCTTGAGTTCATTTGAAAGCGAAATTCGAAACAGACCTGTATATTAAATAAATAGAAAATCTGCGTCAAGAGGGTCGCAATTTTCACTAATTTGTCTTCAATGTCGAAAACATCGCTCATCTGGTCAACTCTTTTCATTTTGTACGCTCTAATTTGTTACCGTAAATTGCCACTTGAGTGAATTTCTCACAAAAAAAACAACAAAAAAAAAACAACAAATTCAATTTGCATTTTCTGACAGCTGCGAGAAAAAAAAAAAGACAGAAAACTCGAACAAATTCAAAAGAAAAATTCGCCTGTCGCTAATTACGAAAATTTATTGAAATCAAAAGTGTTGCTTTAGGGTCTTGGGACTGGGGAGTGGAGAGGTGGTGTAGTCGGGTAAAATATCGGCTTTGCCGCTTCAGCTGCCCGCGGGTCTAGGGTTCTACTTATTGACACTTGACCAAACGACCAGCAGCTAAAATGGTAATTTCTATTAAAACTTTACGGCAATTTTTGTTGAAAAGATTTTTGTTTTTTTTTTTTGGTATTTCTTGCAGCATTTTGGTCATTTTGTTTGAACCCATGGAAAGTAATGAAAGTGCTGGAAAAAAGTTTTCGATTTCAGCGCTTACAAATTGGCATTAATTAATTTTCAATGTTTTTTTTTTTCTTTTGTTTTTTTGTTTTTCATTAGAGGTCGACAAAAGCTGCGAAATGGAATTCTTTTTAGCAAATGCAAATATTGGCAATTCGTTGAAGACTAAAAATAGTGGTTGCCTTAGTGACTAATAAAAGCATGAAAACAGCTAAAGAAAAATAATTAAAATTATGAAGGTATTTTGAAGTCTAACAACATAATTTGTGTTCATTTTAATACTAATTTTTAATAACGCCTTCTTTAAGTACACAGTTCCTAAAAAGGTTTTCGGCTCCATTTATGATTTAATTAAAAAAAAAAACTAAGTTAAACTCAATTAAACCATCTTGCGGTTTCATTTTGTTGGCCAAAAAAAAGCAAAACCGAACTGAAATATAAGAGATATACCAAATGTATACTCGTATTTCTTTTCGCCAAGAGTTTACATACTTTTTCAATTACAACGAGCCCTACATAAAAGAGTTGCCCCCTACATAAAAGAGTTGAAAGCTTAGCCGCTGCAGACCAACATTATTTACATAAGTATATCTCTTTTGTACCCTATAAAAGGGGATTTTCGACTTGCCATGGTATGAGTTAGTCATAACGACTTCACAGAGTACATCTGAACTATGACCTGAGTCAACAGACATATGTTCTTCTTTGTTTGCTTTCAAAAACTTTGTTCAAAACTAAACATGAAATTTGTAATACTTTAAGATTATGATTCGATTTTTAAAAGCCCAATTTAATAGCTGTAATTTGTATCGGAAAGTGTAACCAATCTTCGTCATACCTAAAAAACAAACCTATTTCTTAATTTTTTTTGAGCGTGGCAAATATGAACATTTTTCCCAGAATTTCGTCAGGCGCTCAAGCCAACCTGTACCATATAAATAATTCTCTTTCATTACATTTCTTTTTTTATTTTAAATTTCGCGCGTGCTCATTTTTTTTTAGACTCGCTTTTATTTTGTATCTTCTGATATAATAAACGAAGGCGAGCGGCCTTGTGCCTAATATGAATTTTATGCGAAACGCTTGAGATGAGCGAAGGGTTGGAATTTGAGTTCAGTCCTGCTCATAATACCTACCTTTTTTCCTGACTCTACTGCATTTGTGTGGCATTAAAAAATTTAATGTGGCTGTGATGTGTGGCTTAAAATTAAAAAAAAAAAATAAAAAAAAGATGTGGTGAACGTGAAGATACGCGATAAAATATAATACAATTTATTTAATACATGAAAATGAGCAAGCACGCAACATTATAGAATGTTTTTTATTTAAACATATATACAATTCATCTAAGTCCTTAAAGAGTATCATAGATCGATTGAATTCCTGATTCAGTTAACATTTTAGTAAAAATTGAGACAGTAATTATGAAATAATCGATTAGTTCAGTGTTTAACTCAATAAAATTACAATCGACGGTGTTTCGACTATTCGTATAGAATAAATCGATTACGTTTGTATTAAAAACAACAATTCAAAATATTCAAAGTATTCAAAATTTAAAAAGTCAGAGAGGTACTTAAAACATGTAAGTACGAGACTCCCTGCTCTCAACTTGCATTTCAAGCAGTTCAGCGGCAACACAAGCAAGCAGCGCACTTAACTTGTCCAGTGGCTGTCAAACTGTTGTTTCTGCCTGCTGAGACGGGGGAAATAGATTCTTCCATTACTTTTGTGCTATTTATCCGATCGTAATGAAACTTACGCATCCGATCAACATTGATCAAACATATTTGTGTACCAAAAATCAAAGCTGTATCTTTAAAATTGTGGGAGTTTTTTGCGATTTGCGGGTTGTGCATTCGAAATTTGAAATAAACTTGATCTGCGTATGGTATACAGGAACCTACATGCCAAGTTTGGTGTCTCTATTTCTTATAGTCTCCGAGATCTGTGTGTTCATACGGACAGACGGACAGACAGACAGACAGACGGACAGACAGACGGACATGGCTAGTTCATCTCGGCTGTTGATCCTGATCAAGAATGGGAACAGGGAGTAAAAATTTGTATATTCGTGATCAGCATCAACAGCCGAGTCATGTCCGTTAAGTCCGTCTGTCTGTCTGTTTATATGCGAACTAGTCCCTCAGTTTTAGAGCTACAGTTATGAAACTTGGCCAGATGCTTCTTCTGTCTGCAAGCGGTACATATGTCAGAATCGACTAGATCGGACCATAATAACATATAGCTGCCAAAGGAACAATCAGATGAAAAATAGGTTTTCTTATGCAAATCTGATCTGCAAGGGTACATACATATCTTCGGCACGCCGAAGATAACATTTCTTTCTTGTTGTATTTTACAATTGAAATATTAGCACATGCTTAGAAAATTGATAACTCTTTATCCTACAGTAAATTTGCTACCAATACCACCCAACAATCTCTTTAAATTGAAGGTTACGGTAAGAACTTTTTGTTATATCATGCCAAGCATTAGCAAGTTTACAAACAACAAGTAAACTTTTTATATCCTTTACCCATCAAATATGTAAAAAGGGTATTATAAATTGTGAAAAAAATTATAAATTAAAAACAGAAAAAAACGGTTTTATTAAATTAATTAAATTGAGAAGCCGTAATTAAAGAGTTATTTCATAGCTTAGCGCGAAGACAGTTTTGGAATTGGAATGCATAATATTTAACATATATTTGTAGGCATAAATTACACATATAAATTTAATTTAATTTAATTTATGTAATTTTATAGGGTATTTTGTTTAGGTACACACACATGACACACTTACAGAAAACATAAAAACTTTTCAATATATTTGGAGGAAAAATGTCCAGCTCAAAGTCGTGTGCGAAAAAGTTTTGGGTAAGCTATAAACTTGCGTAACGAAATAGTTTTTCTTTTATTTTATTCGCTTAGCTCGATGCGGTCAACTTCACGCACTAAGGAAAACAAATGTCGAAATGGCACAGCTCGAAAAGAGTTGCCGAGCGTGCCAAACTAAGACAAATGAGGCGTTAATAGAAGGAGTATTACTTCTAGTTAAAGTCTGTTGAGTGTGTTGCCGTAAAGAGTGTGGATTTATTTAAGTATTGGGTTACTTGTTGCGTTCGCTAATTGTTATAACTAGATATTTTACTTGAGTTTCGCAAAAAAACAATTGTATTGGGCTGAGGCAATAAATCATAGTACACTTAAAAACAACACTTAAGCTCAAAGAACGCCTACACATTCACGACTATAAATTTTATGAAATTGAAAATATAGAAAAAAAAGTATAGAATTGAATTTGGTTTCGCGCAAACACAAAAGAAACGCCAAACTGATAAGTAGCCAAGCATTTCAAGGAGTAGCATTTCCAACAAAACACAACTATAAATAATAAGCGATTGTATTGTATTTCATTTGAAAAGGACGACCCAGTTTTAGTTGGAGTCAAGCCAAAACTGGCATCAATAACCAAAAGTCTCTGTCTTTTGTTTAGTCTCTCTCTCTCTCTCTGTCTCTCTCTATACATATATCTCTCTCTATCTCTCTCTTTACTTCGACTGAACAAAAGATTTCAGCTCTCAACATTTTTCGGCATGTTTAAGCACGTGTTGTGGCCAAGTTTATTGATGAGTTCAGACATTGTTGATGACGACAATGCAAAAATGACGAAACGACTTTTCGACACATTTGGAAAAATGTATTTGAAGTACTTTGGTATATTGTACAACTAAGAAAAAACTCTTTAAAGACATAAAGGGCATATAATAATATGCATATTTTTTTTCCATGTGATCTATTAAACGCTACTCATTAGTATTGTCAATAACTCTGGTATAACAATCTCATAACAATCGATTAATTGATTTTTCTGACACAGAAATAGACTCTTTTTTAAATGCTAAATACGTTTATCAATAAATCGAGAATGTATCTATTCATAAAAACTATTTTTGTTCTACTGCAAGACCATTAAATAATTGAATTTGTAAAAGGTTTTCGGAAAAATTAAGCAAAGCGAATTTTGTAAAATTAAGTCAACATGTGTGAAACAGAATAAAGTTGAGTAGCAGAGATTTTGTTTTAACTTTCTGTATAAACAAACAAGAAAGATGTATGCCCTTGCAGAAAAGATTTGCATAAGAAAACTTATTTTTCAACCGATTGTTCCCATGGCAGCTGTATGTTATAGTGGTCCGATCTGGCCAATTCAACTATAGGTAGTACCCGCAACAAGAAGAAGCATCTGTTGAAAGTTTCATCAAGATAGCTCTAGATCAAAGTCTTCAAAAACGCATATAAACGGACAGACAGACAGACAGACAGACAGACGGAAGGACATGACAAACGTGACTCGGCTGTTGATGCTGATCGCGAATATACAAACTTCTTTTTCTGAGACGTCTCTTTCAATGCGTTACACATTCAGTGACATAATTATAATACCTTCTGCAAGGGTTTATACCCTTAGCAAGCACATAATCAGATATCATAGCTTCATCTTTGAATTAATTTAATTATTGTTAATTGATAAGAAAATGATAACGAATTCATAAATAATATAAATCTTATGATTTTCTAAAATGTGTTTAAAACATACTTTATTATAAGCAGGCGTACAATGCTATTGCTTATTTCATGGTCTATATATTTTCTATATCATTCTTTGTATGTCGCCACAAAACGCCACATATTTTGTGGACATAAATTTTAGGCAGAAAGACTTAAAAACAAACCATTTTTACCATTATTTTATTTTGTTTTTTTTCTCATTCTTTTCATTTCGGTTTGTGTAAAAAGACGCAAGGCAATGCAACGTTTTTTATGGCATTTCATAACGGCCGTTGGCATTATGTATTTTCAACATGCTAATGCCAAGCCACTAAAACACACATTTCGCTGCAGCTGCAACAACAATAAGAAACGAGAAGTGAAAAGTCAAAAAGTCAAAAAAAAAAAACAAAAAAAAAAGGCAAAAATCGCCAGCAAATTGAAAAGTGTGCAAAGGGCTAGCAAGTTTTTCATATAAATCTGAAACAGCTGGCGCTAGGAATGAGAACATTCACTAAAAAAAAAAAAAAAGAAAACAAAAATCGCCAAGAAATTGAAAGTATGCGCGCAAAGGTACAAAAATTGTTGGCCTACAACAAAGTGGCAAAAGTGTGCAAGAAAAAATGCAAAGAAAACTGCCAAAAAAACAAACAAACAAAAAAGTTTAAACAAATGCCGTGAATTGCGGAAAATCATAAAAATCTCAACGGAATTGCTACAATGAAAATAAATGTGTTGTTAGCAAGTGTCTAAAAGAAATAAGTACAAAAGTTAAAAGACAGCTAGTATTATACATATGAATATGTTTCTGTATAATATAAGATTTTGTTAAATATAATATAGACTATATTAAAATTTCATTTACTTTTCATCTTTTAATATTGCAAGCTTATCAGGTTGAAGTGACAGGCAAAGGACTTTACACCTTGCTGACTTTTCAAAGCAATTCAATTTTGTACTTGTCGCCCAACACAAATCCCTTCAATTATGCGCACATTACAAGCTAATAATATAAACTAAAGGATTACCCCTCGACGATATGAGCAAATAATACATATGAAATAGACCCTGCCACTTGAACCAAATGCCATCAAATTGCTGCCAAGGCAAACCCGATAGAGTGTCCTGAGAGCTGAAGAGGCTTTAAGCCAGATCTAACACACACACACACACACACACACACACATGTGTATGCTCAGGACTTTGCTTGTAATTCAATGCCAGCCATGAGAGCCAGCAAAATATAAAAAAAAAAAAAAATAGAAATGAATTTAAGCGCATTTCAAATACGCACACAGCGCCTAAAAGCGCGCCTCGCACGTTGTGCTTAACACATTTATGTTGGAAACGTGATATAATAAAGAGAAACAGCTAAAAAAAAAAAAAAAAATAAAATAAAAAATAAAGCAAGTGAAAAAAGAACTACCCCAATCCGTTTATTTTTTTGGAACGAAACTCATACAAAAAAAAAAATAAAACCAAAATCCTGCACAGCGGCCTCCTTTTGATATCAATATCAGCGGATCTTATGAAGCGCAACCCTTTGCCAAAAAAATATTACTCATACGCCACATTGATCCGCCCAGCCGTTTGCTGCCCCCTACAAACGAAATCAAGTCAAACGGCGGTGAACAAAAAAAAAAAAATATGCTTTAGAATTTTTTCGCACCCTCGGCATTTGTGAGGCGGCTGTAAATTGAATTGAAATTCGATGGCACTTAGCCTGGCATGTCTGTCTGAAGTTCCTTAGGTCTTTTGGGGCCCCGTCCTTGCTGTCTATATTAAGGTCGCCTGAGCTTCACTTCAGCTTCATCTTCAGCTTCAGCTTGAGCTCAGCTACCATCATCATCCTGGCGCACTAGGCGCGCATTTTCGAGTGCCTTTCCAAGGATAAACGTAAATTTTATTAGTTTTTTTCGTCTGCTGCTGCTTCTTCTTTGCATTAGCGAAAATTAGTCAGGCAACAAAAGCAGCAACAACAGCAACAACAACAACAACGAAAAGGTTATTTGACGAGCCAATCGACATTCGCATTCATAGATATACACATACTATGTATACATAAATACATACACACACACACATAAACACTTACACATATGCATATAGTATATGTGTACGAGAACATAAATATAAGCTCATATGAGCTACAACTTTTTATGAGTTTTCTACTTAAGATTTAAAGCTCTATATATGTTTATGATATATATGGAACAAATCCAAACGAGCTACCTGAATAGAAATCAGTATATGGCTAAAAACTTTAAATAAATTTCGAATATTTTGCACAAAATATGCACATTTCCTTTGCCAAAAAGACAACAAAATGCATTTAATCCACACTATCTGGCTTGTTCTTGTTTCCACTTTATACAACATTTTTGGGTATTTAACTTTCTTTTAATGCCCAAAATTTCTTTAATGCATTCACAATGGTAAGCTTATTCAACTTTTGATGAAAGTCAAGTCAATTAACAAAATGTTGTCTAAAGTGAAAAGGGAATATTACTAACGCAATATCTAACAGCAATTGGAAACCAAAACAGTTCTATTAATCAAAGTTTACGTTAATATTAAAAATCATGTTTAAGGTTTTAAAAACTATTCGTTGTTCAGTTCGAAAATTTGTGAATGTATCAAGTTTGATTTGTGCTATGATATAATGTATAGCACAAATAGATTAAAATAAGTTACAAGAGTTCTATAGGTTGTTGCAAGTTCACAAAATGATCCAGTAAGAACGTTGCAGTCGGGCTCTTCCGACTGTGTTTTACTCTGTTTTCTGTAAGTTTAATAAATTAAATGTTTGTAAAGAATACTTATATATTTATAAACTGTCTTTTAACTTAGGTAAAGTGAGTTTGGTTCAGTTATTTTGAAAAACAAAAAAGTTTTTCATACAAAAACTTATTTTCAACCTATTGTTCCTATGGTATCTATAAGATAAAGTCGTCTGTTTTTGATCAAATTTGGTCAGCATATATAAACTCTTCTTTAACTTAGGTAAAGTGAGTTGGGTTGAGTTATCTTGAAAAACAAAAAAGTTTTTCATACAAAAACTTATTTTTCAACTGATTGTTCCTATGGCAGCTATTTGTTATAGTGCGCCGATCTGGCCGATCTTAACGCTTTGTCTGCCTATAGTATATACCAACATGCATACCAAGTTTGGCTGCTCTAGCTTCAAAACTGTGAAAAAAACGTGCGTTCATACAGACGAACAGACGGACAGACGAACATTTTACAAACCCAATATACTCTTTTTTTTGCATTTTGGAAAACAAAGTATAAAAACACATTAGTTTTAGATATCTTAAATAGTTTACTTTTTATTTAAATAGAACTATTTTTTTTTTGTTTAAGCATGTCGCACAACTATCAAGTTAAATATTGAAATTATTTTTATTTTTTTTGCATTTTCGTATTTGCATATTCAGAGAAAAATTTGTTGACAGCTTGCAGGAAAGTCACAGAAATTGGCGCGACATGAACAAAAAAGCAAGAATCTAAATTAACGTGATATAATTTGACATTTTCGCCTTGTCAAAATGTGAGGAATTTTTTTGTTTTTTTTTTTTTGTTTTTTTGTGCTATTGAAGTTACTCCCTTCAAATATGCTTGGGTATTCAATTACTGAGTTTGCAATCAAGTATTTATTTGCCCTTCTAATGAATTTGCGTAAAGACAAGTGTCTTTTTATTATTGGGGCACTTGGAGGATTGAATTTCAAAATAAACGAACTAAAGAATTTGACATTTATTGGACAGGCTAAAAAGGCACAAAGCAATAGAAACGCATTTGCAAGGGATGAAATGAAATTGGATTTTGGTATATAAACAGTATATATATATATTTACTGAATGAAACCTACAAATAATATACAAATTTTATTCGAAATGAAATAATTTGAGAGCAATTTACAAAAATTCCATGCACCTTGAAACAACCTTATCATTTAGATAGCCCTCCAATAAAGCCAACCCCTTGCACACAATCAACCAAATCATTGGAAAACTCAACTGTCAATTGGATAAGCTTTTCCTCCGCCACTTACTAGCTCACCTGCACACACACACATAACACAGACACACATACACACAACACACATAACACACACAACACGCACACTTCTATTCAAATGGTAAAAATGCTAGCTTATATTAAGGAGCTGTCTTAGATTCGGATGTGTGCGAATGCCAAGCGTTTGGTAAATACCAAAATTGTGTCCAATTGCAGCTTAAACTGAGCACATGCACTGAGCAAATATTACAATTACACTTCGTGGACACTTTTGCTGCTGCAATTGTACAATTTATTGCGTATACGCAGCGTAAACCCTGCAAGCGCTTATTTACCTGGCCAGCTGAATTGGGGGAAAATATCGCAACAAAAACCCATTTTCAAGCGACAGTTAGAAAACAAAAACAACAAAAAACAAAAAATAAGACAAATTAATTGTGAATGGGATTTGTTGAGTTGATTTTATATTGAGTGTGTGGCAAGCTAAGCTTTTCATAAGTCTTCATCAAATCTGAGCAGCAAATAATGGACAAAAATCAGAGCTCATAAGGCAAACGCGCATTTGAGTTATTTTGTGCTTTAAGTGGAGTTACTTTTGCTATTTTCAATTGAAATTTATTGCACAAAGACCGCACAACATATGCATATTTACGGCAACAACTGCCTTGTAAGACAAAGTTGTAAATGTAAGGCACTTAATTTACGTGCTGAGTTAAGGCATATCAACATTTGTGGGGCTGTGTGTTGAAAAGTTTTGGCTAAAGCCCGCTAAAAGCAAGTTAACATCAACTAAAGAGTCAAGATAGTTTTAAGCTAGCTAAGTAAATATAAAACGTGCATTAAGTTAAATAACAATAATGGTCAAATATGTATGTATGTATGTATATACATCTACAGTCTTGAACTTAAGTATTTGAAAACCACAACGCAATAACTCAAATTTTGCTTATTTATTCGATTTTAACCAATATGACAGCAAGTAATTTATCTCAATATTAAATTTAGCGCTCATTAAATGCTTTGGCTTTGTCTGATTTTCCAACATTCACATTCTGAAAGTGGTGAACATCAACTCCCCATGGTGTTATGCCCTTAGTGCTCGAGGACTTTCGAGTCTCATTATAGTTAACCGCACATTAATGAAATCTCCAAAGGCATATGCGATGATGTACTTATGTCAGTCAGTGTGTGTGTGTGTGTGTCTCAAGCAAGATATCAGCTTCAAATGTATATGTGCCACAAGATGCACAGACGCATGAAGCACATGCGATAAGAAATAGAATGCGAGTGCGAGTGTGATTTAGAGAGGGAGACAGCCACATTATTTGCCCAGTCGACTCTGCCGTTTCAACTGACGCTGATTGATTTGAATAAACGCGCGCATATTTATCAACTTAGCCACAACAGTCGCAGATAGAGAGAGAGACACACAGAGAGAGTGCGAATGAGAGAGAGAGAGAGAGGAACTCATACTTATGTATCGAGTTAACCCAAGCAGAAGCGTAGCTTACAATTTTAAAGAGGGGTCGTACAACTAAGCTGACTAAGAGTGATGCGTGGTGTGCTGATAAATGTTGCATTTCTTTTCGTTCCGAATAAGTTCAATTGAACCAAGTTAAATTTATCAAACTGAACGAATAAACTATTAGGTCTGTTTCCATTTCCAAGAACTTTGCATTCAGACTCGTTTTAAAGTGTATGTTTCTGTTTTCGAATAAAATAACAGTGATTCTACCATTTGAAAGATAAGTTTACATTCAACTGACTCGTGTTTTCAATATAGGTACTAAATTTGTTTAAAAAGTTTGACAAAAAGAAAGCGTTTCGAAGTGTGGAACCACTTTATAGCCTTAAAAGCTGGAAAACAGGGCATATGTGTTTGAGTTGAACAAGAAAAGAAACACAGTCAAGTATAAAAGAAAAGCAAAAGACACAAACGATCGAAGCATTTACGATTGCTAAAACCACATAATTACCACATCATAGAAATGTATAGCAGAGCGTCCTCTTGCTATTTTATACTCTTTGGTTGAACGAACTGAAGAATTAAACGAACTTAACGAAAGAACTAAACAACTGAGCAAGTAAAGGAATCGCAAGAACTTAACGAATAACCGAATAAGTGAACTGATTACTTTATTATTACTGATAAAGTAATCCAATATGGTCTGTTTCAAATATCCAAGTTTCGTATAATGAAACTGCATTTATGTGAAAATATGTACTTTTTTTTCATATAACTTTATATTACTTATATGGTAGGATGCCTACGCCACTGGCTTCATTTTGTGGTACCCCACTCGAATATAGACGAATATATAGGTATATATGTATATATGTGATTGTGCTTCTACTCACATAAAGTGTCATCAACTAATCAAGCAGTATGGCTAAGACGGAGAGTGAAGAAATGCAGAGAGAGAGAGCGAGAGTGCCTTAGAAATGAAGATGAATCTCTTGTGGTCAGTGGAAACATCCATTTTGATGCAGAAGGAGCAGTATAAAAATATAAATAATAATATATAGGCGCATCAAATTGATAAAAGACGGGAAAGACACAGCGTTGATTTTGATTTAAATGCTGTACGCCCATTAATCAATAAACCAAATGAATAAATATTACAATGCCTTCAAATAATAATAATAAATAATATGGCTTGGCGCAAGTTTTGCAGTTTTTCAGCGCTGTCCATTAGCGGCACATAAATAAAAATAAAATAATAACAAAAAGAAAGGCTGCCTGTCAGCCAGACAGTCGAACAATGGCCAAAGAATGGTGGGAGTTGAAACCATTAACATACTTTGTTTAGCCAAGAAGAAAATAATAATAATAATAATAATAGTCATAAAAACGGGTTAAGCTGTGATGCTAGCTTAACTTTCATCGCCGTTTTTACTCATCCAAAACTGACACAATTTTAATATACATTTACTTAGCGGCTTTTTATGCATTTTCTAAGATTTTACAGCCACCGTCAGCTGCCTGCGTTCATTGTTGGCCTTTTTTTTTTTTATTAAAAAAAAAAAGAAACAAACTCGACCAAATATTAAACGCACCAAGGGTTAATATGCCCAACCGCCTGAAATATGGTTCATAATTCTAAATAATTTCGTTATTTATATTTCCTTTTTCTGTTCACAGCCACAAAGGCAAGTCAACAATAAAATTAGCGACCAGTGCCAGTTGAGAGGGGTGGTTCTTCGGGTCGTAATATATTTTCATTAAATTACATACAATTTTATGATCTTTTTGGGAAAGTCTTAAAAGCAAATGCATATAATTAAATGAGTTTGCAAATACGTTTAACTGTGTATTAAAAGCATACGTAGCAAAAGCATATTTGAAAGAATATTCGCTTGAATAAAAGGCGGAGAAATTTTGATATGCAGCAAGCTTAGGTACATTATGCAAATAGCATAAAAAATAAAATAAAGTTTATTTTTCTCCAAAAAATGGGCAGAAGTCCACGCTAAATCGATTAAATGATATTGTTTTAGTTTAAAATAAAGCGTTTTTTTTAACTCACCTTGCAGGGACACACGCGGAGATGTCACGGAAATCTCTAGAGATTTTGGTTTTAATTGGTTTGTAAATCTCTTAAAAAAAACCATAGGTGTCACAGGAGTTCGAGAGATTTCATTTTTCTGTGCTCGAAAGCAACATGGCTGCCTCTATAGGGTTGTCAGCACATCAATGCAATTTTGTTAATTTATTTTCCTCGGTTTTATTATTAGTTTTGTTAAATTAAATAAGAAAGTTTAAACGTTATATGTTTTAAAATATTTTTGTGTGTGAATTTTCCCAAATCTTTTGAGAAAACACGGAGCTTTGAAGCCAACCCAAAGAGATCTCTGTGACACCTAAGAATTGGTATTTGGTTGGAATTCGGTTGGAAGAGCTTTCCGTGACACCCCTGATGGGGTTGAAACTAGGAATTGGAACTAAACCAGCCTTTCGGTAACGATTTTATAATTTAAAATAATTCACACATTAAATGTTATATCCTTTGTCACAAAATTTGAAATCAGAAAATGAATTGATTTCTAACGCATTTTATTACAAGCCCCAAATCTGATAAAATAGTATAGCAGAATGCACGAGAACTCTCAGCTCTGTTCCAAATTGCACTTTCAAACCAAATTTTAAATAAATATATATATTATTCTCTTTGAAGAACGATAAAATTATGAAGAAAAACTTTCTCCTTATTTTTTTTTTGTATTATTATTACATTCATGAAAGTATGCTTAACATTTTTCAAACGAATTGATTAGAAAATGGAATGCAGCACAAGGCTTTATATTTAAAGCCATATGAGTATCGCAGCCATTTCTAAAGTGGGAGTTGTAGGCAATACATTTAATAAATTAAACAGAAATTCTTCAAAGCATTAATTTGGCATTTTTGTCATCTAAACAAAAAACTTGCACAATTTATGGCAGAAAAACTTTGTTGGTCGCGTTACCGTCAACTTTGTGCTATTAGAGAACGCTGGACATGTCAACATCTTTTTGCACTTTCGCAACAATAACAATAACATTGCGAATTAAATAAAATAATGGCAAATGCCGAAACAGTGACCAGAGCACAAAAAGGCATAATGTAAAGTTATGCTGTTCAGCAATAAGGAGGGGCAGAGAAATGGAGTTGAAGTTGGAGTGAGGCTGGGAGGAGAAATGAAAACAAGAAGATACTCGTAATACGTACATATAAACGGGGTCACGCAACGTATACGCAATATCAATAAAAGCGCAAATAATAGCCACACACACACACAAACACACACACACACACACACACACATACACACGAGCAAGCATAACACAAAACAAAAAACAAAATACCAAAAATGCCTTTTATTAAAATTTATGGCGCAAGTTTTTCGCGCCAGTTATGAAATCAGTGAAAAGTCGAACCGTCGCAATGTTGCTGCCCCTCTGCCCCCCCGCAACAGTTTGCACATTTCAATTAGTTTCAATTTGCTAAAAAGCCAAAAATTCAATTGGATTGCAGCATAGATTTTGATTGCGGCCCATAAAATGTGTGTAATGTGCAATTGTTTAGGCGCTTCAAAATATATACATATAATAACAATTGATATTACGCATTGGCCCCATGGGGCTCCTTAGTACTTGTAGTACGATATATGTATGTATGGTATATATGATGTGGATACACACACACAAACACACACACATACATACAATCATATGCTGCCAATTGCAGCATAGCGTACAACCCTTTCTGACCATTGTTTATAGTAGACTAGCTGGGCAGATGGGCAACTTTGGCAGCTGGGCAGCTTTGCAACTGGGCAACTGGGCAGCAGCTAGTGGTATCTATGACTATGGCAACATCCGTCGCACATTTGTCGCCAGCTGCGCTGCCCATTGAAACGGAAATGAGAACTCAACGCAGCGGAAATTTAATAACGACCAGCAATTTAGCGACAAGTGGAGAGAAGGAGGTACAGGAATGACCATGAGCACGACATATTTATGCGGCCATTTGACTGACCGCACCAACCACACCCCCCACAATTGTTGTGTTCATTGACAAATGACCATTTCATATGTGAAATGGCAATTCAATTGATTTCTGCGCAATGCCAGATCGCAGCTCGCAACTTTGTTTGCAATTGAAATGAAAATAGTTCAAATATGTTTGTCCAGGCTGCTTCACAGCAATAATGAGAAGTATTTCATATATAGTATGTATACATACATATATATAAAGCCCTTGTAACCACCCACATAAATTGCAAGCTGATGTTTTTATACTCTCTCTCTCTCTCTGTGTGTGTGTGTCTTTTGCAACAAAATAATAATAATAAAAAAAAAACACAAACAAACTGACAACAAATTGTCAATAACAATGGCAAAATGTTAAACGGCCAGCGGGCAACTGTTGTGAATTTATGGCTAGAACAGATCAAGTACTCATATGTCATGGTCATAACAATAAATTTTATAGTTTAATTTGGCATTGCATTGATGTTGAGTATTCGCATTATGGCCAAAAGTACCAGTATAAATATAAGCTAGGTGTAAAGCACAAACGAGTCAACAATTTAATCAGCAATAAACATAGGTAAAAGGAAATGAGACTTACTTTAATAAAAGTAATGCAATTTTTATACTTTAAAATACAAAAGAATTACTTTTGTTCTCATTCCTTTTGATAGATATTACGTTTTAAGGATTAGTTTATCAAATATAATTGTGGCGAGATCTGAAATGTGTTCAAGTTTTATATATAAAGGAAAACAAGAAAGAAATGTTATCTTCGGCGTGCCGAAGATATATACCCTTGCAGAAAAGATTTGCATAAGAAAACTTATTTTCAACCGATCGTTTCTATGGCTATATAGTGGGCCGATTTCGCTTAAATTTTGTCAACATATGCGAAAAGTGCTAAGACTTAGAAATAGTGAGTTTGTTGGGGTTATTTTGAAAAACACCAAAGTTTTTTATACAAAAACTTAGTTTTCAACCGATCCTTCCTATGGCAGCTTTAAGATATAGCTAGCCGATTTTGATAAAATTTTGTCTAATTATGTGGATATTGGTAAAACTTAGTGAGTTTGGTTGAGTTATTTTGAAAAACAGAAAAGTTTTTCATACAAAAACTTAGTTTTCAACCGATTGTTCCTATGGCAGCTATAATATATAGTGAGCCGATTTCTATGAAATTCTATATGCTTTTTTGTCTATATATTGTATTTTTTTGATATCTTTTACTATTTTTTTCAAATCAGTATTTATTCAAGCACTTTGGTCAAAACACTTTTACTTAAGTAAAAAACTGCAAAAGCAAGAATTTTTCAAAATTTTCTTAATAATTAATTCAAAACTAATTTTTGATTTTTGTAGTAAGCTAATTTTATTCATTCTGTAATGGGTTTCTTCACTGACAATTTGGCCGACACTATCGAATAGAAAAATAACAACTTTACACTCAAAAAAAAAAGATTAAGAGAAATTACAAAAGCTACAACGTCTGAACTGTAATGTTTTTTAGTGACTGAATTTGGAGACTTTTGAAAAATATGTCAAGTGTGCTTGTATAAAACAAACTTGTATAAAATACATTTTTGGAAACATTTTAAACTTGCAAACGCTTTGAAACCTGCTCATGTAGTATACAGAAAAAGCAATATCTGCAGACTGTCCAGTTTTCGGCTTTAAATTTAATACAAAAATATGATACATAAGCTCTTTAAGTGTTAGAAGCTGCTAAGAGATATACCCTTCCATTGTTACTGCGCTCATTACTTAATTAAGTTAACCCACGCATTTATTTTTATCAGTTCACACAATAATGACAAACAAAACACATACACATACACATACACAAACGCGTTTATCAACAAAGGCGATGAAAAACAATTTTCTATGAAATTAATTTTCCTAATCAAAGACTGAAAAGTCACTCAGTTGACTTTTGCCTTGCTTTTGCCTTGTCTATCGCACACATGCCAAAAGAAAAACCCTTCCCCATCTTGCCTGCTGCCCCTTCGCCGGCATTACACCTACATTGCCCAGCAATTCAACGTTAAATTAAATGCCTGGCTCAATTATCTTCTTGACATTCTTTTTTGAAGCAGCTGCTTTATAATTTTTGCAGGCACCACTCTCCGATATGTGGCTCAAAGGAGGCAGACAGAAGACGTCAGCAGCTGCGCCTGTCAGATAACAAAGAGTTTTAGACTTACGTCAGCTTGTCCCATTTCCATTGTGAGTTGAGTTTTCTTTTGGCAAAGATTTAACAGCTGGATATTTATCCATATGAAATTCATAAATTATATATACATATAAAATATAACAAGCAAGTGTTGTTGCGCCAGAGTTATGAACAAAATATAAAAAATTTATTCAATTTGATTTAATTTTCGTTGAAGTAATTAAATTTGACACGAGCTCGTTGAGAAACGTTAGCCAAACAGAGACCCTTGAATTCAATTCCAAACGCTTAAGCCAAAAAGTAATTATCCATTATTTACTTTATTTTACACAGCCAGACTCACACACACACATTCAGACATTTGTATAGGACTGCCTGGATATATATATATATATATATATATATGTATATATTCATTCAGTATTCACACCACACCAGAAATTAGCATAACAAAAGGCTGTGCTGCACAAACCAAACATTGCTAAGTCGATTCTTAATTTTCAATTAAAATCCAATTTGTGCACAAAAACGCCAAAGAGTTTTTCTATTCTCTTAGATTCTGAATGAATTATAACTTGCACACACAACAGACAAATCCCAACAAAATATTTTTTGTGCAAATTGCAAAATTATCAATTGCGAACGGACACGCAGCAATTGAATAAGTTGCTTTGTTTTGAATTACTTAAAAACTTAAATGCTTGTCTTGTTATATTATTCCAAGAATTCGCCTACAACAAGCCAAGTCCATCCGTCCATCTGTCTGTCCGTGTGTCTGTTTCTATGCTAACTAGTCTCTCAATTTTAAAGCTACGTATATCGTGATAAAACTTGACACAGAATGTCATTTAATAAAATGAATTCTACTAAGCACTACTTATATACTACGAACTATAAAGTGAGTTTGATTCAGTTATCTTAAAAACATAAAAGTTGTTATACAAAAACTTATTTTCAACCGATTGTTCCTATGGGAGCCATAAGATATAGTCGTCCGATTTTGATCAAATTTGGATAGCATTTATGCACTGTCCTTAAACTTTGGTAAAGTCAGTTTGGTTGAGTTATATTGAAAAACAAAAAAGTTTTTCATACAAAAACTGCTTTTTTCAACCGATCGTTCCTATGGCAGCTATATGTTATAGTGGTCCGATCTGGCCGATCTTGACACTTTGTCTGACTATGGTTTATATCAACATGTATACCAAGTTTAGTTACTCTAGCTACAAAACTGTTTAAAAAAAACTCAGTTCATACAGACAGACAGACAGACAGACAGACAGACAGACAGAAAGACGGACAGCCGGACGGACGGACATTTCAAAAACCCAATATACTCTTTTTTCCTTTTTTTCAAAAAAATTAAAAAATAGTATAAAAACCTTATGTACTTTCATAATTTTTATTTAAATATTTATACTAAAGAAAATGTACCAATTTGTAAAAAAGAGTTCCTAATAATGTACCAGTTTTGGTATATTTGTACCAAATGTAGAAACCGTGTTTATGGCTGTTATGAAAAACCCTTTTTTGTTTCTCAAACTAAATCAACCAAGCTCATCTATTCTAAGTTTACTTTATAAAGCTACAAAATGATAAGGCATTTGTTGAAATTATCCTCAAAGTGATAAATCGGCGTCATTTTTTAATTACACTTATCAAAATATACAACATACAACAACAAAAACTAAAGCCTTTTCCGGTATCAATTTACAAAAACTTTTTAACTAGCAACTCCAACTGCTTGTCACGCGTAAAGTACAAGGATATCATAAAGCTGCTATGGTTTACTTCAAATAGAATATCCAGATCACTGAGAACATTGAAAGTTGTCAGGCAGGAAGAACGCAGCTCCTCGACGCAATATTGGTGACCAACATTGAGGCAACCACAAATGTTAACAAATTTCTGTTGCTCAGCATCGATTCGCATAATAATATTATAGATGTTATTCAAGTGGTCTCTAGACTTCTGGCATGTCCTAGTCAGCAGGATGCCACATTCGATTCTGTGCAAATATTCACAGTGTTGCTGCAGCAATTCATCAAGGGTATTTGATGTGCTGCAGGCATTAATTAGACTCTTGTAGGCACTGTCCAGCACCTCCTCCAGCACAAATTTTTGTACTTGGTTCATGAATTTTCCGATTTTGTCAATGAGCTGCTCGAAACACACTCTCACTTCACGCACATCCTTCATGTTGTCCTCATTGTTGCTTTGCCGAAAATGCCATTGCTGTCGCCTTAGTCGAACTGCGAGCACATAGTTGGCATATTGCAGCTTCCATAAAGCCATAAAGCATGTTGCATACTGTTCCACGGTATCTCCTAAAAGAATTTCCCAATGATGCGAGTGCTTCCAACGCAGTAAGAAGCGACAACAGCAAAGTCTGCCTGTGTTAGAACTGTGATCCACATATAATTCGGCATTATTACTGTCCAGCAATTGCTGCAACCTGTTGTTTAGTTTCCTATCATCATAAGTAGCTGCTGGCTGCTCCAGCATCGGCTCTAGGAACTCGATTAGCACAATGACGAACTGCTCATCTTCAAGCAGCAAGTATTTGTATAGTTTCGTGAACAGCTCAAGCGGCGTTGGACTCAACTCCTGCAGCTGTTTTAGTAATGCTTGAGACGACTTCTGTTTCAAGCCCCAAAGTAGCTCCCAAAGCGGCTGCTCATCGCGCTCCTGATAGCAATGTGCACAGGCTGCACTTAGTTGCTGCTGCAGCTCAACGGCATCAACTGATAAACTCAGCTCGATTCCTAGAAATTTATTTGAGTATTGTTGATTTTTGCCTGTGCGAAGCAGCAGTCGAGCGGCGTTATTATTTAAAAAGAGCGGCAGTTGTTCCTCAATCAATTCATAACGTGACTGCCAATAGTGCTCCCTGTCAGCTCTGCGTTTCACAATGAAAAACGCTGCAGACTCTGGATCCGGCAACTCTCCGTGCAATAACCAGTTGCTAATCTTGTCTAGCATCGGCTGTGTGGCGCAAAGCAGCCAGAAATGCAGCAGCGCATCAATAGATTTATTACCTTTTCCCATTTGTTGATAAAGAGATTCAAGCAGAGTTGGATTAGGACCGAGTGCTTGGCACACGCTTAGCAGGCAATGAAACCTTCGCACAAAACAACGCATATGGAACCGATCCTTACGCTCAACTTGTAGCTGTTCATTGGCCATGTGAATTACTAGCAACTCAGCCTGCAGACAAGGAAGCAATGCCTGGCCGATCTCGCCCAGCCGAGCCAGTCTCTGCAGCTGCTGCTGTATGCCACAATGAAAGTAGCTCAGCATATCTAAGGTTTGCTGAAGGCAGATATCACTTAGAGTGTTCTGATAGCGAAGTAGAAGAAATGAGTTTAGTTCGCCAAGTAGGCCATGCTGGGCATCCTTAAGATCCTCTTCCTTAAGTGCGAAAAGCTCATCATCAGCATCACATAATAACAACTGATCGGAGGCATTCAGAAATTTCTCTACATCTAGTTTATTCAGCTTGAAAAGATTTCTAAAAGCATCGATATTGTAAACTGACTTCCTCACGTTGTTTGGAGTTTCTTCGATAACATAAGTAATCCCATTTCTTATTTGTTTGAATCGATAGGGTGCTGGCGCAAAATACACAGTATAATCAGTATGAGCTTCAAGACTAACTAATACATTCAAACGTTCTTGATATAGTACCAGATTCTCATATTCTTCAAATACTTCATCACTGTTTTCAGCAACATCAAAACGAAACTTCAAAATTAATTCCAAATGATTTGGCATATTTTCCATAAACATTTCATCAAGTCCTTCAATTTCTTGAAATTCACAGTCTTTGATAACACTATCGATTATGTCATATAGAGACAATATCGTATCTCTTAACTGACATACATTTCTCCACACATCCTCATTACCTTCGCACTCAAGTTTACCATCCACAGCCAAAGCCTTTTGAGATGTGTCCATGGGTGAAACTGGTATATACAGGTATAGTAAGTTCTGGTATCTGTGGTATCTATATTTTTCAAACATTGTCTTCAGAGAATAACTTGCAAAAACATGTTGTTCGTGTCGCATATTCCAATTAAATATATAATTCGACTGAGAACATTTTTCATTGCTTACACATCCGGTTAGTTCAGATTTCAGATTAATTTTATTAATCTTCGGCTGCAATTCTGCAACATCATCCATATTCTGAATAATATTTATAAAATTATTGGCCATCTCAGAAAGGAATTCAGCATATTCCCCGACATCGCTGGCAGAATCAGTCATGTTTTTCAACGTGTCCTCAAGAAAGTTCTCGTAGCATATCATCAAGTACTTCTTATTATTTTTTTTTGAGCCCATATTCAACATCAGTCTGTAGAGATGACGAAGCAGTTTGTAACGATTCTCCTGCAGTTGTTTTCCATTTGTTTTCGGCTCGACGTTAGTCTCCAGTGGCTGGCTAAGACCACGAGCAGCGTTCAACGTGCATAACTGTGTATATACTAATCCGAGCATATTATTTAGCGATTTAACATTCTCATCCTTCGATAACTGATTGGCACATTGCATGTCTGCGTCTTTGAATGCTTCGTTTTGCATTTCAGCCATGAAAATTTAGTTGAATGTCGAATATAAAAATATAGAAAGTTTTTGTTCAATTTATTTGGGCACAGTTATTACGAAAGTTGAATACAAAATATAGAATGTTATTAGGTAGGATAAGTTTGAAAAGGTACTACGACCTACAAAAACAATAAGTCCGCATTTAGACGGTGACATTTATCTCATGACGTCTTCTTTACTCCCAGTTCCCTTTAAAAATGGGAAAAAGGGAGTTATAAAGTACTGCAAGTGTATGTAACAGGCAAAAGGAAGCGTTTCCGACTTTATAAGCCAAGACGAACTAGTCATGTCCGCCTGTCTGTCCGTCTGTCTGTCTGTTCGCCTGTCTGTATGAACACACAGATCTCGGAGACTATAAGAGCTAGAGACACCAAACTTGGCATGCAGGTTCCTGTATGCAGATCAAGTTTGTTTCAAATTTCGGATGCACCCACCCGCACCCCCGCAAACCGAAAAAAACTCCCACAGCCACAATTTTAAAGATAAAGCTTTGATTTTTGGTACACATATATGTTTTATCAATGTTGATCAGCTGCTTCATTACGATCAGATAAATAACACAAAAGTAATGGAAGAATCTCCTTCCCCCATCTCAGCAGGCAGAAACAACAGTTTGACAGCCACTGACTAAGTTACATAAGTGCGCTGCTTGCTCGTGTTGCCGCTGAACTGCTTGAAGTGCAAGTTGGGATCAGGGAGTCTCGTAGTCGAGCACACTTGACAAGAGCATTCTAACTTTTTTGTATGAGGTATACATTGTACACGGGTTGTCTGCTCCGCTTTCCTACAAGAACCTACGTTAAGTCATCGCCTAAAAGCAGACTAAGTTCGCATCCATATTAAGTCTATACTAGCTTAATTTTAATCCGCATTCAAGTCTCACACTTTTTCGTCCAAAAACATAATTAAATTTCAACTCTTTTTCTACTTTACTGTACACACTTAATCATTTTAAAAATGTATTATATTTTAATTTGTCAGTCAAAGTCAGAAGCAGCTCTAAACCAATGCAACTTATATCACAGATTTGTGCTTTGACAACTTTTTAAGTTAATCTATCTTAACCGGTCTTAAGCATCATTCAACTTGTTTCTATCCGAGACACGCACTATAATTAACTCATAAATCTGTCAAAAGATTGTCGACAAGTAAAAACTAACCCATTCAGCACAAATGGCGTTGCATGCCACCTTTTGCACCTTTTGCAACTCGCTGGTAACTTTTCATTCATTACAGAGCTCTCAACGCGCCAGCTTTCAAAATGTATGGCGCTACTTTTAACCTCAGACCGTAAAAACTTTTGCCACTGCAAAAGGAAACTGTGCAAAGATAAGTGAAAAAGATTATATATGCATTGTAGTAAAATTTACCGCCAACATCAGCGGCACAAAAATAAAAAAAAAAGGACAAAAAACCAAAAACGCAGTGACAGAAATGGCACACAATTTACGTGCAGGCAAGTCAAACGTAACGGAAACGGAAGCGGAAACAGCCATTTAAAAAACTGTCATGAGACAGACACACACACACACACACACACACACACACACACACACACACACACACAGAAGAAATGGAGAGGAAGAGCATGTTAAAGTGTTGCAGAAATTGTCAAAGTGCTTTTTGGCAGCCATTCCTTAAGCAACACCCAAGAAACATTATTTTTCAAGAGATTCGTGATGAGGTCGATCTATGCTAATAAGCAACAGGTTAAATCTAAATGGAAACGCAGAGCTTGGAGTTCTTTTGAAGTAGCTAAAGTCCTTCAAAAAGAAAACAAACAAGAAAGCAAAGCTATGAAGCTCTTTGTATACCCTTGCCGAAAACTTTTGCCTATAAAAACATCATTTTGGACCGTTTGTTTTTAAGACAGCTATAAGATATAGTTGCCCGATTTTGATAAAATTTGGTCAGCATGTCAATGGCATTATTTAAAACAGAATAGGTGAGTTTAGCTTAGTATTACTTGAGAAGTAAAAAAGTTTTCAATACAAGAACTTATTTTAGAACCGATTGCCCCTATGGCAGCTATAAGATATAGCAGTCCGATTTTAATAAAATTTGATGTGCATGTCAAAAAACATACAAAAACACAGTTAAGATAAGTTTCGTTGATACAACTTCAGAAACAAACAAGTTTTTCATACAAAAGCTTATTTTTCAACCGATCGCTTCTACGGTAGCTATATGTTATAGTGGTCTGGTCTGGCCAATTCCGACATGGATACCAAAAGCCAAAATGGGAAGCATCTGTGCCCAGTTTCATTAAGGCGTTATACACTTGTGATGGATGAAATGCTGTTTATAGCGAAATGCTGTTATACCAGCACAGAACACAGAAACAAACAAAAATTCCAACAAGTACTTAAAAAAACATGTTCTATTTGACGTTTACAAAAGATTTGGAATAAATATTTTTTAAGGTGTCAAAAAGAAATCGAGAAACTTTCATCTTTTTTCGCGGTACAAGTGTATATAACCCCTGAAGATAACTTTTAAACGGACAGGACTAGTTCGAGTGTTCTATAGATGCTGATCAAGAATATATATATAGTACTTTAGAGGGCGAGGGACGTCTGCTTCAATGCGTTACACAATTTGTGACAAAAGTATAAAAATCTCTATTGCTTGTACGATCAAATGCTAAGCTATTGTGATAAATATTTCATAACAACCCTTAGTATTTATTGTCATATAAAGCACACATGCTTAACGAAAGCACATACCCCACAAATGCTGGATCTGAACAAAAGAAGGAAAACAACAAAAAAAGAAGCTCCTAACTAACAAAACTCGCTGCTGCTGCTCAATCTATAGACACTCAAGTTGTAGTTACCGATTCATGTGCATGTTCAACAAACGACTGAGTGAACAATGCAAATAATTGTCAAACTTAACATGGCGCAAAGGGTGGAAGCAAAGAAAAATAAAAAAAAGGAGCCACAATGAATGGAAGCGTATGATTTTTATAGCACTGCACAGAGGCATTGTGCTGAGCTGTAGCAAAATCACAAAGCGACAAAGAAAAAGTGACAAAACTTTGGATACTGCCTGATGATTGTCTATGCTATTGGCTCCTAGCACTACGAGCAAATATTCCAAAACGTGCTTAGTGGCGCTTCAATTGCGCACCAATACACCAAAAAGTGCAAAAGTGTAAATGTGCAAAAGGCGTCACCCGAAGCAGGAGATGATCTGAAAAAAAGGTGCACATTATGTGTGTTGGGGCTTGGGGTTGGTGTTGGGGTTGGTGTTGGCGTTGGTGTTGGTGTTGGGGTTGCCGCTGTCATTGGCTTTGCACATTTGAATGAGCGCGAAACTGTCGACAAATTGGGCGCGGGTTAGCCGTTAGATTCGTAGTGTCATTGTCATTGTCATTGTTGCTCAGCTCAGCCCCTCTCAACTTGCAACCATTACAATAAAATTCAATAAATTTGATTTGACATTTGCCTCAATCCATCGCCCCTCGCCACTCACCCGCTGCTTGTGCTGATTCAGCACATTTGCCATTTGTCGTCGAGCTTCAATTGTAATCTTATTATCATGCCTGACAAAATGTCACACATTCAGTTTTTTAATGAGCAGAGTGTACCAATACCAATAGAAGGGGGCGAGGGGGGACAGTTGCCTTGAACTTGTATTAAATTTAAGCATCATAGCATCTTAGAAACTGTTGTCCAAGGCAATTATGAAACTTAGTTCTGGCCATTCAGCATTTATGCTTTGCTACAATAATAATATTTTGCCAAGCCTAATTTAAATGAAAGCAATCAATCTACTCGTAATTATTATCTTGATTGTATTGAAGCTATACATCGTCATCGTATATTCCGGAAATTCCCCAAGCAAACATATTACGATCAACTTCTGCTTACTTGCTACCAATTAGAAATCGACCGACGCGCCACATGCATATATGTATATATATATACATATATAGACGAGTATATATAATCAATGATTGGTTTTCGACTTGGGGCTGTGGCTTTGGCTTTGGCTTTGACTCCTGTATTGGTCGTTATGCAGAAAATTTATGCATTGCAGCAAGTTTCTCGTAATTGCAGAGGGTTCCGCATGTTAGTTGGCCACTGCATTGGTTACTCATACGCCAAGTGGGCCGTTACGCTACCCAGGTTATTTATATAGAGACTGGCACTAACTTTGGATTACTTAAAGACGCATTCGAATACTAAGCTGGCGAGTCTGGCTGCAACTTGCATTAGCCGCTTTCAACTAAATGGACAAAATGCTCTGCCTTAAATACTAAACCAATTAAAATCATACATGCTATGATACGAGTACTTGTGGCAATTAGGCAGGACACAGACACAGACACACTCATATATATATATATATATATACATATATATGACTGCAAAGGACACGGCAATTACGTGCAACATTTGAAGCGTTATTTTATAACACACAGAGACAGTTGAAGAGGCAACTCAAATCGAGTATGTCATAAGCTGCTACTTAAATGAAAAGCTTACCCCACGTCCAGTTTTAGATCTTTTGCGTAATCCTCTTGGGCCTCTCATTGCATTAAGTATACAAATTTAAAACGTTTGCTCTCTAATTACATTTGAAATGCAACAACTTGTCATCTTTATAATGAACGCATTCAAACATGAGCTTCTAATTTAAATCTAAAGCATATTAAGTTGAAAATTTAATGTCGAAAATGCCTAAAAGCTATTATACTCTATACTATATATGGTATATCAATATAAAAGCAATTATATGTGAAATTTAAAATTTATAGCTTTTTTTTAAAATAGTCATGCATGCAAAATATAATTTCTGCAACATTTTTCCAAAATTTTCTCGACACATATACCTAATATATATTTTTAATACTCTCTGTTCACATTAAAAATGGGAAAAAGTGAGTTCTAAAGTACTGCAAATGTATGTAACAGGCAAAAGGAGACAATTCCGACTATATACTTGATCAGCATCAACAGCCTAGACGAACTAGCCATGTCCGTCTGTCTGTCCGTCTGTCTGTCTGTATGAACGACCCGATCTCAGAGACTAGAAGAGCTAGAGACACCAAACTTGGCTTGCAGGTTCCTGTATACCATACTAAGATCAAGTTTATTTCAAATTGTGGGTAAACTCCCCCGCAGCCCCGCAAATTGCACTCCCAAAGCCACCATTTTGAAGATACAGTTTTGATTTTTACACATGTTTAATCAGTGTTGATCGGTTGCGTTTCATTATGATCGGATAAATAACACAAAAGTTATGAAAGAAATTATTACCCCTGTCTCAGCAGGCAGAAACAACAGTTTGACAAGCACTGGACAAACTAAGTGCGCTGCTTGCTGAACTGCTTGAAATGCAAGTCGGGAGCAGGGAGTCTCGTAGTCGGGCATACTCGACTAAAGCATTCTTACTTGTTTTTCTGTTACTTGTAATCAAATCAGGCTATCTTATAGATTTCGCAATTGCCTAAACATGTCAAAACTTATCAAAAGTTGCAAATGCCTCTGCTGGTAGTAGCATATCAGTGCTTCGGTGTTGCACAGTTGACTTTAAAATCATGTCTTCATATGCATTTGTCGCCTTACAGTGCCGACAGCAAATGTATTAGCAATTAAGCTTATTACAAGGTCTAAGAATATTAGTTCTACATACCTTTATATTTATACACATATACTATATAGTATACATTGTATATACATAAATAGATTTTCGAGTACGAGTTTCATGAGCATAAATTCCAATTGCAATTTACTTAAGGTCGAGCTGTGCACAATTCATGTTATGTTGAAATTGAAGTTTGCTTTGTTTTGTGGCTACTTGAATTATTATTAGGACATTATTTATCTTTAAAGTGTATGTGATTGTGATTGTACATATGTGTGTGTGTGTGTGTGTGTCGGTTAATTTGCGTAAATTGTGTAGTTATTTGTGGCTAATTGAATGCATAAATCCGAATTGAAAATAAGCCCAATTGTAGTGTAATTTTAATTTAATTGGCAAAAACGTTAGCAAAATTCAACTATTAAGCAACTGTAAATGCTGCTAGTGCTTAACTTATAAGAAACAATGTCATTTTCTTGCGTGGTCATAGTCATATATATATAATAAAATAGTTCACCCAGCTGCCACCCACTTTAGATTAAAATTCACATTCTCAGACCGCCAAGGCAAAGTGCTCGGTGCTACAACTCTTGCTTTCTATCTTTCTGTATTCCGCTCATCGTCATGCAACAAATTAAAAAATTGTGCAACAATTGGAAGCACACCAAAAGCAACAGCAACAGCAGTAAAGGAAATTGTCAGGAAAATGCAGCAATGCTCGGCAAAAAAAAAAAATAAAAAATACAAAAAGAAAAAAAATTAAAAATATAAATAAAAGCAAAGAAGACACGAGCCAAGTGCGACAAGAAATTAGAAGAGAGAGTCAGAGCCAAGCAGAGGCAAGGCAGACAACAGCCAAGTAGCAACAGAATAAGATGAGAAATCTGTGAAGAAGCACAGTCAGTGGCAAGAAAAGAACGAACGGGGCACTCTCGTCGTGGCACGTGCAACACTTGCCACAGTAATTGATAGCACGCTAGAGTGATTCGTAGTGCAATTCAAATAGCTTCTTCTCTCGCCTTGCTGCACGACAATTTTTTAATAGATGCCAACGCGTATTTGGCATTTGTAGTCCATTTTATTCACAACAACAACAAAAATACTTTATTTCTACAATAATCTACAACTTAAGATCGCTTGATTACAAAAATCATTATTATTGAAATTTAAATTATTCAAAAGTAGTGCATAGTTTGCTTTACAAAACAAATTTTACAGGCAGCTTTTCTTTTGCATATTTTCAAACATTTTTCTTCAACTTTATAGAGATAGGCGCAGCTATAAACTGACTTTGATTTAAAGTCAACATCTTGGCTATGGAAATCATGTACAGTTTGGAAAAGAATCAAGTTGCTTGTTTTTGCGAAATGTTTTCTTAACTATAATATATTATTAAAGGTAATACAAATAATAACACAACAGCAATAAATCTAAACAATCAAAACAAAGTTATTATTTTGCCAACTAATAGCAACCACTTAATCATCATAATCATTTTGGATTTCATCAAACAAAAATGCCTATTCAGCTACAATTTTTGCTTATTTAGATAAGCGCTCTAATCTTTTCAGTGTACTATTGTCCATTGTCTTTTTCGCAGTGCACAAATCTATTTTAATATTTTCTTATTTGCCACTGACATTTACGAAAAAATCACATAAATTGATGCACACAGCCATTTTGTCTTGGGCTTGGGCTTGGGATTGGGCCTGAAGCTCTAGCTGAATCTGCTACAAATACAAATAGCCCTGAGCAAGAAGAAGCAGCCCGACTGCGACTACCTTACTGACTGCTAACATAACGAGAGAAAGCAAGTGGGGTAGCTGGGAGGAGAGGAGTACACCAAGACTATAACAGACAAAAGCTTTTTTTTGTTGCTTTTACTATTTTTTCCACGTACTTAAATTTGTATACCCTGTAAACTAAGATTAGCTTGTGCGTACAATGTATACTAAACATATATTTGAAAGGCAGATGAAATTCATCATTTGAATGTTTTTAGATTTCTTATAGTTTCCTAATGTTCCATTTAAGGTTTTCCGTTTGTTAAAGTACTATCAAATAAAACAATTGTTTCACAGTTTTGTGAATTTCGTCTGCTTTTTAAGGGTTTAACCTGGTTAAAAGCGAACAGCTATTTTCCACTTCTGGCTTAAGTTTTGTGTCTAATAATAAGTATAAAAAAATAAAAAATAAATAAAAATACCTTAATTCTCATTATGATAGCTAATTCGAAATCGAGAAAACCGAGTTGAAGCTTTTGCGATTCACACGTTTATCAGTTTTTTTCCAAAACTAAAACTTGAGAAAACGAAACTAGATTGCCGTCAGATTTTAAACGTCAAAAATATATCGTTGGGCCTGTTAGTTTTAACGTTTAAATGAAACTGGAACACCGTCAGGAAAGAGATTATAGGGGGGCGCCAGGGAAGGACTGGACATGCCTTTAACGCAGAATGCTTTATTTTTTTGAAAACGAGATGAACTTTCTGTCATTCACACATGTATAAGATTTTTAAGCTTTCAAAATTCTAGATACATGTAAAAAAGTTCAAATGTTTTCAATCTAAACAAATAATAGGGTATCGTAAAGTGCTATCAAATGTCTTGTTTCATCGTTGATGCTATTGTTGTTGTTGTTGTTGTTGTGCAACAAACTTGCCACACACTACGAATGTTGGCAGCGATGGCGACTGAGAGATATGCAGAGATATAAAGCAATTTTCTACGTAAATACTTTGTAATGGATTTAGTAAGTAGTAAAGTATGACGCGTTTGCCATCTAGAGCATGTCTGCGCATACGTGTATGTGTGTGTGTGTGTGTGTGTGTGTGTGTGTGTGAGTTAGGGGCTCAATAAGAGAGAATAAAGTACTGCCTGTCTATTTGTGTGGCAGTGTGCGTGTGTGTATGTGTTCCATGTTTGATATTGTAAATCTCAGCATACATATATATTTTTGCGCATCATATAATTGATGAAAAAGTATTACAGCAATTTTCAGCGGCATTTTTCCTCCTTGGCCCATTGCATACTTATGTGCGCTGACAGAAGACTTATGTGCGTTTTTATGTGTGTGTATGTGTGTGTGTGTGCTTGTGTGTGTTTGTGTTGCTCTTATATAGCTTTAGTAAATGGAGCGTAGTGAGTGAATTATATTTAATGCTTTGTGTAATTTAAATATAATAAAACCTCATACATCTTGCAAGGCAAGCAAGACATTGAGATAAGTATACCATAATATACTCGTACAATCCCACGTGAGTAAGAGAGACCTCAAAATACATGCAGTCTAAATAATATATTTTGTTTTGGTTTCGATGTCATAAATGGTCTTATGGTCTGTGCACATACAAGTGTTTTCGCCAAAAAGTAGGCAATCATTTTTTTAAGTAGTTAGCCAGTACTTTATAATGTTGGTTTTAAAAGGTGTCATAAATAGCGTAGAACTTTACAGTTATTTGGAAGAACAGCAAACATTTACAAAAATATATTTTTAATGCATCTAGATGTTGAAATATGAATAAAACGACATTCCGCATTTAAACCGGTAGAGTTAAAAATTTTGGAAATTATGCAAGTTTTTCTGCTGCTTTGACATGATTTCTGGCCGAGAGTTTAGAGAGACACCTAAAGAAAACAAGTAAAAATACTCTAGTCGAGTGTGCTCGACTACGAGACTCCCTGCTCCCAACTTGCATTTCAAGCAGTTCAGCGGAAACACAAGCAAGCAGTGCACTTAGCTTGTCCAGTGCTTGTCAAACACTTCTGGTGACTGCCTGGTGTGACAGGGTGTGATCATCCGATCGCAACGAAATTTACGCCACTAATAAACATTGAAAAAAGAAATATGTGTACCAAAAATCAAAGCTGTATCTTTAAAAATGTGGCTGAGGGAGTTTTTTCTCGATAAGCGGGGGTGAGGAGGGGTTTTGAAATTTGAAATGAACTTGATCTGCGTATGGTATACAGGAACATGCATGCCAAGTCTCTGAAATCGACGCGTTCATACGGACAGACGGACATGGCTATATCGACTCGGCTGTTGATCAAGAATATATATAGTTTATATAGTCGGAAATGTCTCCTTCTGCCTGTTACATACATTTGCAGTACTTTGTAACTCCCTTTTTCCCATTTTTAATGGGAACAGGAAGTAAAAAGTTAGCTTAAATCCAAACCGAGCCGTTTATTTTTTAATAAAATAATATGGAATTTTCGCAGGATCGATTTAAGCAGCTCACCGCAAGTTAGTTTAATATACTTATTCAATATAATAATAAATATGCAACTATAAATATTTCATTTACATCAACATCATCGATTGTTTTGTAGCGTAATACAGTTCCACCAATTGGTTTTGTAAATCCGTTTAAACAATCATTGATACTGTTTTTGTTTGGTAGAGGATTTCATCTGTGGTATGAATACGTTCGTATATGGAAACGAGTACTCTTATCACACTAAATCATTCGAGCATTCGTCTGATGCCATTCGAATCTCTAGAGCCTGTTGTTTTCATTGTTTTATTGACAACCTGCAAACCAAAACATCAACAAAAATTTGTGCAGAAACAACTTGATTAAAAAGCCACAAAAAGCTCCCCCAACCACAAAAAAATACCCCAAAAAAAAACACCCAAACTGAATGTTGTTAACCATTGAAAAAGGACCCTCAATGAGCATTTCGATTGTGGACTGGACTGTGTGTGGATACACGCCGATTCAATATGGTGCACCGCCATGTTGTGACATGGACGTCAGCCATAGGGTAATTTAAATGAAATGAACAACAAATGCACTCATACTCACACTCGTAAAACCCAAAAAATAAAAAAAAATAACACCCCAACCAAACACTCAGAAGCAGCCTTGGAATACCATGTGACATGTGCCGCAAATGTTTCCCCAAAATAAATAGCAAGTTGTAAATTGAGGAGAGTAGCTGGTTGAACTGCTGATTGGAGTGGGCTTTGGTGTGGGTATGTGTGTGTGAGTGTGGGTGGGTGTGGGTGGTGTGCCATCAAGTGTGTAGGTGTGGGCGTGTCCGAACTCTGTCCACATATTGCTTTTCAAATTGGTCATCGAGCATAATAAAAAGCATGCGGGTATCGAGTTTTTATGGCGTTAACAAATTGCTTTTTATAACACAATTTTGATGTGCGGTTAACAAAAATAAAAGACAATAATACTTGGCTATTTGTTTGTGACTTGCAAGAGATATATTCATTCAAATTTACAATCAGCGTTCGCAATCTCTATTTTAAATAACTACTAAAAAAAAACAATCCTTCAAAAGATGATGTGAACAAAAGCTTGAATTTAATATTTAAAATGATTAACATCAAATATGCTAGAAAATTTAAGAGCCTTAATTCGACTATCAATAATTCTTTTAATTGCTATTTCTGAACGCTTTTTCATGCATTTTCATCTATTTTCATCATCTACATATATCGTCTGAACAGCGCTTATGAAAATTCAAAAGAGTTTTCATAAATAAAGAAATGTTTTAAGTTTATTTTCAGTGCCAAAAACTTGTTAGACTTCAATCTATTGATTTACAATTTGTATACCCTTGCAGGGTGTATTATAATTTTGTCACGAAATGTGTAACGTATTGAAGTCATGTCCGTCTGTCCGTCTGTCTAGCTGTCTGTCTGTCTGTTTATTTGCGTCTTTCAGGACTTTGTTCTAGAGCTATCTTGATGAAACTTGGCACAGATGCTTTTTCTTAATGCAGGTAGTAACTATCAATGAATTGGCCAGATGAGACCACTATAACATATAGCGCCCATAAGAACGATCGGTTGAAAAATTAGTTTTTGTATGAAAAACTTTTTTGTTTTGCAAGATAACTCAACCAAACTCACTTTACCTAAGTTCAAAGACAGTTTATACATGATGACAAATTTTCATCTAAATCAGACTACTATATCTTATAGCTGCTATAGGAGCGATCGGTTGAAAATAAAATTCTGTATGAAAAACTTTTGTGTTTTTCAAAATAATTCGACCAAACTCACAATATCTAAATAAAAGCACGTTCTATACATATTGACCAAATTTTATCAAAATTGGATCACTTTATCTTATAGCTGCCATAGGAACAATCAGTTGAAATAGAAGTTTTCTTATGCAAATCTTGTCCGCAAGGGTATATATCTTCGGCACGCCGAATTCAATTGCATTTTGAGCGCGATCATTTTGAAGTTTAATTAAGAATAGATAACCTGCTTAATAAATCCTCTCCTCTCACTACTCTACGATTTTATGCTACTTTATAAAATATCAATTTAGTTGACATATGTTCAAAAATTGCTACTTTCTTATATTCTTAATTTCGACTTAAGAATTGTTCCTGAAAAGTTCGCTGACAACAAAAAGAGAATGCTGCGCGTATTGAAATTGTATCATTGCGCTCCGTTGTTTCGTGACTCTCTGTGGCCTTTCTATTAAATATAACAAATCCCTAAATACGCCACTCAAAATTCAATTAAAACTCTCTACGCACAAGCGTCGACAGATTTTCAAAGCCCTCTCACACACACACACACACACACACACAAGCACACATATGCACACAACACACACAATTACACAAATACACAAATTCATGGCTAAAACGTTTTGATACTAGAATAAAATGTGAACGAATGGGGGCATTTTGTATATACATATATGTATATATGTTCTAGTATTTGAAATGCCAACAACTGAGTGCTTTCGACTGTATTTTCAAATATTTATATGTCTCTGCAGATGCATAGGTAAATCGACGATAAATGGATTGAGCGCCTGTAATTATGCAATTCAATTGGATTTGGCGCTGGCACATGACATAAATATCTGTAATCGTTTTGGCACATTAGATACCATTACTGCCAAAAAAAAAAAAAAAATTACATTTGCCAAGCAAATATGCCAATGGCAAATCAGTTCCCAAAAAAAATTCAGCAACAAATTTTCCAAGTTAGCATTAAAAGTGCAATAACAACAAGCGGTAAAAATCTGCTGGCTGCAGTGTTTATGAGTCAAGAACCTGGGGCCCCAAAACTTTGAATAGCCAAGTTGCACATGTCTGCAACGGCATACAAATGTCATTAGGGGCAGTCATAAGTACAGCCAAAAATTTGATGTTGCCTATTTGAAGCATGAGCTAGAGATGTGCGTCTCAAATTCTCATATAATCGAGCAATAAAGTCATCTAAGACATCAAGCAATCAAATCTGTTTTCAAATCCGCTTCCAATGAAAATCGTTTTAAGAATTGTATACAAACCGATTGTTCCTATGGCAGCTTTAAGATATAGTCGTGCGATGTTGATGAAATTTCTGTATATTAAGTATACGTATCCTTTATGGGGTCGGATATAATTATTCGGGTATAAAAATAGATTGATAAGGGCATCAGCTGCAATCAGAAATTGAAATAAATTTGATTGGCGAACGGACAAAAAGATAAATCGGTATGGTCCAGAATATAACTATATATAATTTACAGGTTCGTAGAAGATTCGTGCTGCCTGTTTCATAAGCATTCATGTCAGTTCACATTTTTGATACCGATCAGCTGTTCCGAATTCCGAATATCGGTGAAAAATTTGAGTTCAAAACTTATGTTTTTAAGCATTGGAATGAGACGTATTCGAACTTATCTTAAAATACGAATAACGATTTAAGTTTAAATCGAAAACGATGCGGAATGAAAAGTTCTCGAAAATGTTAACAGGTCTGATTCGTTAATCTATTCCAAGACACGAAATATATAATTCACGGTCTCCACTCTAATCAAGAGTATGGTCGACAGGCTGCGACGTTGTTTGAGCCATTTTGAACAGCTGTTTCGCCTGCTGCTTTTTTGTGTGGCTGTTAAGTATGCACTTTTTCTGGGCTTTAGTCTTGTGTATGCATGTGTGTGTGTGTGTGTGTGTGTATGTGTGTGTGTGTGTGAATGTATGCATGTGTGCACATATGTGTGTGTATGTTAAATGTGTGCGATTTGTCGTGGTAGCTCTATAATGGCCAGTGGAGGTCGGTACAGCCGTTATGCTTATGGTTTTGCATGGCGGCACGTGTGGAGCATGCAGATGTTGACGGGATGGGAAGACGGGGCTGACGTCGATGGCAATGGCAATGGTGATGGTGATGGCGATGACGATGGTGATGGCAATGTCGACCAAAACACAGCCCCAACGAACCCCCAACAAAGCAAAACTGAAATTGAACAAATTCCTGACAAATTGGAATTTGGTTTAGTTTTTTTTCTATTTTTTTTTTTTTGTGTTGTTTTATTCTCTCATTTCTTTTGCTCTGCCAGCGAAATTTGCTCACATTTTTCTTATTTCTTATTTTGCCGCTTTTTTTGTTGCTGTTGTTTCTGCAACATTTCCACGCAAGATTTCGTCTCAAATATGCGCTGGGCCATTATGATTATTTCTACATTGTGTTCCACTCCACCTCCCCCCAACACTGTAGTGCTCTGCACTTTGAAAAATGGCACTTTACAACAGTTGTAATTTGTTTTTGTTTTTTTTTTTCTATTTTTCTTCTCTCTATAATGGTCAGAATGTGTGGGCTGTTCCCTCCCCCCCAACTACTATGTGGGCATGTCTGTAAATTGTGGGTGTCAATGTGATTTGATTCTGGGGCAATGATTTGGGCGTGGTGGCCAATATGATGACACTTTACTAAGGACCTGGCTTTGTTTTTGAACAGTGTAAATAATGTTAAAAACGAGTGCTATATGTTTTTTTTTTTTTTAAATTATTGATGTTTCTAGTGCACAAAAAAAATAAATGATTTATTCGTGTTTAAATGGTTAAATTAAATAACTTCGTCTTTAATAAGACGCTGCGAAATGGTAATCAGTTCAAAAATAACGTTTTCTACAATAGATTTATAATCGTTTTGTAGTCACATTTAGCTATTATGGCTGTTAAGTACAATTTTTGTATGCAGATTAACCCAATCCGATAAAGTTTTAAAAAAATTTGTAGGTGTCTTCCCAAAGTGGGATGAAAACTCAGTTTGTTTGTCTGTCTGTCTGTTTGTTTGTAACAAGGCGTTGGTATAGCTTTCTGAAAATTTGTGAATTTGTTTGCTATCATTAGCCAAGGAATGTTTGTTCTAACGTTTTTCTGAACAACCAGTAGCTTAGCGGGAAAAAAGCTAAAAAGCGCTCAGTAGCTAGAGACACGTTCTACATATCGTTAGAAACGTATTTTTAATAGCTGTTATGTTAACATTTTTATACTCTTTCTTTAATTATTTTGAAAAAAAAGAAAAAAGAGTATATTGGGTTTGTGAAATGTCCGTCTGTCCGTATGAACGCAGGTTTTTTCCACAATTTTGAAGCTAGAGCAACCAAACTTGGTATGCATGTTAGTATGTACCAAAGGCAGACAAAGTGTCAAGATCTCATTTTCTACCAATTTCTGTCTGTTTTTCATAAAAAAAAAAAATAGAAAAATTTCCCTCATATTGATTCATCTGTTCCCTCATAGAAAATAAGTTAAAAAGAAAAGAAAAATCTTTTAAAATGAGTACATTTTTCCATAATAGAAATCCACATTTTACACAAAAAAAAAATACAAAAAAAATAAGATTAGTTTTCTATTGAATGATAGATGATTCACTTCGAGCTCGTGATTTCCCCAAAGAATTGAAATAATTTACTTGCTTTTAGAAAATTTCAACATAAATGTAAAAAATATTCAACAAAATAAATAAAAAATGTCCTCAAAGAGTTGAAATAAGGCAAACAAAATGAATACCTTTTTCGGGCAACCATATGTATATGTAGTATTGTACCATATAGAAATGTACGATGTGCTCCTTGATTCCAGAATTGAACCTGGAGTTTCTGCGCACGATTGCTAAAAATCGAAAGACCACACCAAAAGATAGCGTCTTTCGAGTAAATCTCTAGCAGATGGCCTTCTAACTATTCTATATTCTTGGGGGCAAACAAAGTGTTTCAAGCATGCATTATGCCCAGCTTAAACATGGTTACAGGGTATAATAAACCGGCTTATTAATAACTCAAATGTTTGAATTTAGCTATCGCATTAAAGCACAGCTCATTTGCAAGTTTCACACAATGGCTGATTACTGTCATCTAAACTTGTCAATGGAGCCAATGCTTTTGACCGACTAACCACAATTTAATCATTCGAGCCAAATGACAGATATCAGAAACTGGCCAACAAACCGCAAAAACCAATGTTTATTATTTTAGCATTCAAATTTAATGTAATATTTATATATTTTAATTTGTTGAATATTTACAAGTACATGCAGAGCATTTTGCAAACCATTTTATTGTACCTATTATAGCTAAAACAAGTAATAAAGTTGCAGGCGAATGCAACCGACTGTGACATACTCTGTTTTTAGTTAACAGGTATTGGAAATACAGAGTTCTTTATGGCTTGCAGAGTCAACATTTAGTTTGACCCAAGCTTTCTGTCTACATTGATGTATGCCAAGTTTTTTTTTTTTTGGCTCTAGCTTCAAAATTGTGATAGAATAGAGACAAACAGACATTTCACAAACCCAATATACTCTTATGTTCCCAATATTAAAACAAATAAGTATAAACATTTATACTAAAAATCACATAGGCAGCTAACTTTGCGGTTGTTCTGCCTATCAGTTTAAAGGGGTGAGGCTTTTGTGGCATTTTCCACTAAAATCCCCGATGCTCTGATTTATGGAAATGAATTCAAATTAGTTTCCAGTTGAACAAATTGGTGTGAATTTATACTCTGCTTGAAAGGAAAAGAGGTGCATGCGTTTTATGTAGACTGTCGCTTTGCTATGTAGTTGCATGATAGTTAATACCTCATTTAAAACATATGATATGACCATCTTAACAAATCTATAAAATGATTGCACTGGCAATGAGTATATGGCAGTCGGGAGCTTATGACTGTTTAGGTTTTCAACCTGAATCAATGGTTTCAATTTATTTCGTGATCATCATTTGATATTTATTAAAAAATTGTCGCACTGAATAGTAATTAATAATTTTGAATATAGTTAGCAATAATTGTGTGTACTTAACTTAAATTGAATGCATACAATTTAAAATTTGTGTGGTAAAAGGTAATGTATGTTGATTATTTAAGCGGCATTTAGACTTTGCAAATTTTGCACGATTTTAAATGTGTTTTCATTTTGCTTCGTCTCATCAAGCGTCTCTTCTTGCGCGCAAGTACGTTCCGTGCAACTAGCATAGAACCGGTGCATGAAACCATGCAAGATTGGCGATAAGTGTTGTAAAATTTGAGATTTCTTCAAACAATATTATGAATAAAGATCTCAGACGCAAGTTGATTTCATGCAATAACCCCTTTAGAAATGTTCAAGTCTTCTGTGCTGCGACTTAACTTAACCCCATTGTTTTGTCTGCCTCATTCTTATGTTGAATCCTTCAACCATTTCTGAACATCTACCAATTAAAAGTACATAGTTGGTTATTACTAAAACTGAACAAAAACTGGCGTAAACTTTTCTGCCTGTGAAGCAGTCATAAACTTAATGATATGAAATGGTCAATGACAAGGAAACTTACCAATGGAAGCGGTACCAAGCTGCTGAAGAGAGCAACACGTTGTGGCCGTTATTATGGCACACAAGGGGCATTATTAAGTCACGTACCATCGTGTGTAGCTGACATTTTCTTCAATTATTGTACTTATGGTTTCTATTCGCGTTCTCTCGACTACATTTGTTGCATTTCTTTTTTTCTTTTTTTTTTTTTGTGTGTGCCGCCGTGTGGAGAAGTATCTGTCTGAGCTCTAAATGAGTTGTGGCTATGAAGCGTGATATTTACTTTCAAAGTATGATACATTTAAAGAGCTGCTTAAAGCATAGACCGATTACTTAATATTGTATAAATTGATTTTATATTTGCATAACACTCAATTTCAATACTCTAAAAAACTACAATTTACTCTGCATGCACTTTAACTTGATTACAACCAGCCTTCAATTTTATTTCATACTCAACTGTAATTAAATCTTGTCACTTAAATATAGTAAGCATATTTTGTGTGTATGTGTTTTTTTAAGGTATATTCTGTTAGTAAATTACAAATTTATTGAATTTGACAAAAACTTGTCCCAGAATTAAAGCAAGATTTAAATTTGCTGTCATTTTTAATTCAACGCTGCGTCGAGGAAATTCTGCCAAATTTATTCAAAATGGTCATGAAAAGTTTTAACAAATCCGAGTATCCGAGTGCTTTTCCATACACATATAACCCCATCATGTGTACATTATTTTTGAATCAAAAAAGTAACATTGTTCATTATTTAATACAAATCTTGCGTTTTGGGACAACTTTAAAATCATTGAAACATCTAACAGCTTTTTCAAATTAAGCGGCATATGCCACTGTTAAGTTGTTCGATGTATTAACAGAGACTGTTAGTTTGCCGTTATCGATAACGCATAATTAACATTTCTCAGGAATAAAGGAATTAGAGGTTACGCCTTGCGCATGTGTGTTAACTTAACATATTCTGTCAGCAAAACATGACGTCAGTCTAGAACAAAACAGCATTTTGTATGGATTGCATTGTTTGTCAATCAATTTCAACAAAAATTACTTCAAATTGGGTTGCTTACTGCCATCATTGCAAAGAAACATCAGAAATTTTCAAATCTATTTGAAAATATCGTAAGGCCGGGTAATGTTTCGTTACAGCTACCCCAAGTGAAATTGAAAAAAAGCTGCAAAACATTTGGTTTTAGGCTCTAAAAATTTATAAATAATTCTAGGTTGTGAAAACTGGGCTAAAAAGTTTGACCAATTTTTCGCTAAAATTGTTTGAAGCGCCGTCAGATTTAACAGATGTACTAACTGTTAACGTTTACAGAACTGTTAACGACAACATTGGCACAACTTCAATTTGATTTTCATTATATTTTCCGTCATAAAAGTCATATTTTCCGCATTCTTTTGAGACAAAAACCCAGATTTTTTGGATCGCTCTTTATGTGGGGTAGCTGTATCGAAACATTACCTAAGTTCGTTTTCTATCATGACGTAGATGCACAGCAGAGTGTTAAAGTTAACTACGTAATCTGTTTTTTTTTGTGCTCATGGACATTTATCGTGCCTTTCCGCGCATCGAAGTTGAAATCATTTGCCGCCAAACTGTAATTTTGAATTTCATAAAAAAAAAATGCGTTTTTTAATTAATAATAATGGAATGTTTTTGTAATTGTTTTTCATTATAATAGAATATACAGTTATTAATCAAATTAAATCATAACAGGTAGACATAATACCCGAGATCTCGATTGCAGGACATTGTATTTATAAATGTACTAAGTTAACTTTAATTAATGATTGCAAGAGCACATATCTAGTCGTGTACATATGTAAATACCAAAAAAAAAAAAAAAAATATCAAAAAACCAATTACAGTATTTTTCACTTAAAGCGAACTTCAAAGCTCTGAACAAAATGGTTTGTTTTAAACGAAAGTACCAAATAATGTGTGCGAACTTTTGAAAATGTTTCTTTTGAAATTGGTTCGTTATAAGCGAAAAGTACTGTATATGTTTTTTTTTTTAATGGTGTGCGCTTGATCTATTTGGAAAAAAAATGTATTGGAATTGTTCATGGTAATAATCACTATTCATGTGCTGCATAGGCGTGTCGTAGCGCACGTCTCCTGCGTTTGCCCACAACCGGACCCAGTCCAGCACCCAAGCCGGAGACTGTGCCCAGCTGCAGCAGCAGCGGATTGCTGACCAAAGCAGCGGCAATGCCCAAGACGGCAGCACTGGCCAGTGGAATGAGAAAGCTCTTGGCTAGGAGCGCTTTCTGTGACAGCTCCGGTGGTCCCTTATGGGCGGCTATGTCGTGTCCTTCCAGATAAGTGTACTCGCCACCAGTGCCCCCATAATGGGCATGATGCGAACCATGATTTGGTCGTCCGCCATATACGTCAAATGGTAAGCCTGTTTCTGCACTGCTGCCGGCGTAATAACCACCATGGCCACCGTGGCCACCATGGCCGCCGCCTGCGTACTCATAGGGATGTCCTTCGTAGGCGTAGCCATGTGCACTTTGCACATGCGGCCCAACACCAACGCCTTGTCCACCACCATAGTGGCCTATTTGTGAACGGTGGATGCTTAGTTGGAATACAAAGTTTTTGACTTGGTTTTTGTGCATAACATACCCACACTGATGCGCTCCTGTAAGCCAGCTCCATGACGCCACTTGTTGTAGGCCTCGCTGAGGCTCTCACCCACGCTGCCCAGCTGTGAAGCTGAGTGTGAACCACTGCCGGCTGTGGATCCCACTAGGTTGTTCGAGTTGCTGCTGGAACTTAAAGTTGAGCCTGGTCCTCTATAGAACTCCGGTGGTGGATCATAGCTTTTGGCTATGGTTGTGCTAGCATAATCCAGTCTATTGTTTGTGTTGACCTCCCGTTTATTGGTATTCCCATTCCCATTTCCATTTGTTGGCTCCCACACCACTGTGCTGGCATTCTGAGCCAAGCTCAGCTGCAGGCACAGAAATAGGCACAGGCACACCCAAAGGCTACGTTTACCGAGTAGTTGACGTTTGAATTCGAACATTGCGACTAAGTTGATTTTGAGTCAAGTCATCGACTTTATAAAACATTACCGACGCATTGCAACATACACTCGAGTATATTTTCGAGGGAATACGAGTACATGTACTGGCGATAAATTGCGCTTTGGCAATTTAAGACTGAAATTGTAAGCGTCTTCAAAACTATGGTGCGACGCTTCGCTGGCGCTGGCGCTTGCTGCTTGCTGCTTGCCGCTTGCCACTTGTGGAGGCGACACCGTCTGCAACTATTGACAATTAGTGTCGCCAAACATCAAGTTCTTTCGCCAGACAACAATATATATATGTTAGTTCATGTTCGTGGTTTCACTTTTCCACACAGGTTCCATTAACTTGAGCAGCACGCGTGTAGTTGCCAATTTGCCCTCAACTGGATAATGAAATAAAATTCAAATAAATAAATAATACATGCTCGTAGTACTTTAAACCCAAACAAACATTTTACGACTAGACAGCTGCGCACAGTGTGTCAAATGTGCGATCTTCTGAAATTTAGATTTCAAGATTTTGTTAACAATTCGAAATATTGAATTTCAGATCGGCATAACTCGAAAAAGTTTATTTTTTAACATAAATCCTATCCAAATTGGATTGCAGTCAATAGCTTTCGGCAGTTATATATTTCACAAGAAGACAGTGTTTTTGGTGCCCTTTGAAAGTGAATTTTGGTAAACATGGTCGCAGTCGCGGCTTATGTTTTTTGTAATGTATTGTTATGTTTATGTATATTTCAAATAAATCAAGAATTTCATAAACAGGAAAGTCAACATCCTTCATATGAACCCAGAACGTTTTTGGATATATTCTATACTTTAAGAGTAATATTTTTTTTTTCGAAAAAATAAGTTTTTTCCTATTTTAATCAATTGGAAAATATCAAAACATTTTTTACTGTATACACTATACATTTATGAACAAATTGGAATATTTTAGAAACAAATTCAACAAAAAATAACACAGTTATTAACATTAATGAAAAGGAAATTCGATACCGTCCCGCCCATCCTGAGTCTAAAATGTATTGTGCCCACCGCGATTCCCGAATTCTGTCCATTTTTCATAACGGTACCGACGGTGAATTTCGGGAGCATGCAGATATACCACTTTTAAAAATCCTTTGGAATAACACCTGTCTAATATTGTGATTAAATTGATTAAAACTCGAAAATGAGTTTGAGCCTGATAGATAATAAAGTTGCATACAACAGTTTTTCGCGAATTTTTCAAATTTTCCGACCGAATTCATTCTCAATGCTCACTTTTGGCTTTTAGCTTTCTAACTCTTAAGGTCAAGGTCTTTTATATATGTAGATATCAGCTCATTTTGGAGTTTTCTTTAACGAAAAGGACTCTCAGACACATAAAAGTTAAAACTAACAGGAAGCCCTAGAGAAGCCCTTAAGAACGGATTATGTGACGCTAGTTATGGTCGTGTTGGGGATACACATTTTGGTCATTTGAGTATGTGAAAGTGGACTTGGAAAAATTACGAGATCTAAAAGTGTTAAGATTCGCCAAAGTCTTGCATTGACAAAAACCACTTTTACACTAACATTAAACACATCAAAAAAAACTATTTTTAATTTAATGTTTGAATCCAAATAAGTTGGTTTTGGCAACTTGGCCCAATGTGCGGCATTGTAACAACACTCTAAGTTACCAAACTAAACTCTTTAACTCCATCTAAGCTCCGGCAGAAAAAAAAACATCATAAGTGCTACTCTTTTGAAGACAGTTAAGAAATTAACGCCGTTCGTCTTCGCTGCGTGTTTTAAGTGAGACGAGTAAAGTAAAATTGCCAATTTATTAGAACTTGTTTCGCAATATTATGGCAAATTTTGTTATTTTTAGTTACAAAAAAAAAGATGCAAAAATTCATTGGCCTTGTCAATGTTGTCAGGTATTACTTTTGGCAATACCTGCAAACTGTGCAGTCGGCTGCTTCCAGTTGCTGTTCTTATCAAAACGTGCTACCAAAACGGGCTAGCTTATTGAGAATTTTCGAGGTATTTCTTAGAAATGCTATCAGTAAGCGTAACATGGTGAATGTTATGGGGAAATGAAAGCATTTCGGTAGCTCTTATCACTGATGTCAATATATTATTTCCTTACAAAGCGATAAATACTTGTACATATGATTTAGTTATGGATTAAAGATTGATTTAGCTAATTAATCCTGTAAGACGGACGGGCGGACAGACGGACGGGCGGACAGACGGACGGGCGGACAGACGGACATTTCACAAACGCTATATTCTTTTTTTTTTTTTTTTTTCAAAAAAATTTAAAAAAAACAAGTAAGAACGTTGCAGTCGGATGGACCCGACTGCGAAATACTCTTTTTTTCGTCTCTTTGCGGAGTCAGAAGTGGGCGTGGCAATTATATTTTTGCTCAAATCTTTCAAGTTTTGCCATCAACTTAAGTTTGGTTGGGCCCGTTCTACAAGTTTGGGAGAAACAAACTTTGGTCGATTGCAAGGGCGGAGGTGGGCGTGGCAAAATTATTTTTATCCAATCTATTAAATAGGGCAATAGAATTCAACCTGCAAAAGTTGGGGACTCTAGCTACTGGGGTGGGGGAGATACAGACTTTGCTCATTTTTGGGGGCGGGGGTGGGCGTGGCCAAATTTTTTTTGTCAGATCAATCAAGCAAGTGATTAGTAGTCCTTATGCAAAATTTGGTTACTCTAGCTGTAAAACTGTGGAAGATACATTTTTGACGTTTGTGGGGGAAGAGGTGGAGGTGTGGGGAGGAGATCTTGACACTTTGTCTCACTATGGTATATACCAACATGTATAACAAGTTTGGTTGCTCTAGCTTCAAAACTGTGAAAAAAACCTGCGTTCATACAGACGGACAGACAGACGGACAGACGGACGGACGGACGGACATTTCACAAACCCAATATACTCTTTTTTCCTTTTTTTTCAAAAAAGTTAAAAAAAAGAGTATAAAAAGAGTATGAAAACCAATTTTGGAATCAGTTTTGGGCCATTCTACCAGCACACATATCAAAATAAAGTATACAAATTTACTGCTTCATATGCACAACTACAATATTAATAAGAAGACATGTGATACCCTTAAAACGTTCTATTTTAATCTATTATTATAATTTTTGTTCAATTGCAAAATTGTACATTGCCAGTTGATGCAGTGCCAAGTACATCAGATATGAACGAACATCAAGTCCACAAAATGTATTCGACACTGCAAGAAATGGCTATGCAGTTACAATTACTCATATTTCCAGATACTTTTCTTCCTGTCACTGCGGCTATAAGCCACGTTGCGAAAGTCTGATGATTTCCAAAGATTGTGTCGCATAAAATCCAGCTCATTGGCAGGCATATAAGCAAAGTATGTGTCCGCAAAGGATCCGGCCAGATTTGAATAGCCACGCAGTGCCAACCAGATTAACCGCGACTCCTCCAATGCCATTTTATTAAGCCTATCATGATAATTGTCACGCATTCGTTTGACCTTGCAGACGAAACAGCCATGTTTGGCATAGGATTCAATGCTGCTATGGTCCCCAACAAAATCTTTAACACGCGGATACGGGAAATTGATGTTATTCAAGAAACGTTTACTGAGATGCTCATAGACAATGCGACTTGATTTGGCCAATGCGGTCATTTGGCTATCATTATAGGTTTTGCCATATCGCTCAGCTACCCAGTCTAACAGCACAGGTAGCTTGTTGGCATTGGGTAAGGTGACCAAGACGTAGTGGGGATTACGCTTCATTACATCGACTGCCAATTTGAGCAGCTTCATCATCATTTGCGTATCCTCAGGATCTATGCTGGTTATATTGCTCAGTCTTTCATGTTTAAGTGCAGTACATATATTACTCTCTTCCGCAATATCATCAATTATTCCACGTGCTGTCATCGCACCGTCGGTGAACATTTTTACGGCACATTTACCAGCCGCATCTAGGGCGGATTGGGAGTTTAGGCCTAGCATTGGCTTTACACTCCTTCGCACTTCCTTATCACCCTTATCAGCCTTATTAGCATTAGATGTTTGCATCGCTAGATTAAGTGCTGCAATGCAATAGCTTCTTATAAGCGGCTTCATATCATGCATCTGTACATCGGACTGTGACTGCGATGGTGGCTCAAAGATCTTGAAGTAATCCCACTGTAGCACACCGTTCTTCATGGTCTTCCTGGAGCAATATTTATAGATGGACTCATCGGAGGAAGTACGCGGCGGTGTACATGCTGTTATATCAGATGCGCGTATTGTCTTTGCAATTTCACCCTTGCTATTCAAAACCTTGATGAGTCCTTCTCTAGGCTCGCAATTCTTATCAATGCATATCTCCTTTTTTACACTATCTTTAGTGTCACAATGGGCATTTCGACCCTTACGATGCTCTATGTACACCTTTGGGCTAACATCTTCGCCAACGTGTATCTTTTTGACAAGATGCTCGAAACCCAATTCAAGTACTGTAACCGGCTTATCCGTATCGTCGGGCAGCGGATGGCCGGGAATTTTAAAGTCCTCATTCAAAAGTAATGTAAAGTCTTTCCGAGCAGGTCCATCCCCCTCACCACCGAAATGTGCCGGTGTCGATGCCAACTTGGTGCACATTTGACAACCTTTGCTCGCGCTGCATGCACCAAATCGTATCGTACGCAGCTGGGATAGCTGACGTTGTTTGTACTGTTTCAGCTTATCGGCGGCAGCCTCCACCTCATGTTCCAGCTGGCGGATAATGCGCTTGCGTCGCATCAATTTTTGGGAGCCTTCGACATCCAACAGTTTCATGCAACGTTGCAACGTTTCGTAGGTTAGTTCCTGCTGCTTTTTGGCCGACGAGTGCTCCAACATTCGATGTATATTGCAGAGGGACTTATCCGCTGCCATTCGACTGTGCGCAAAAACTCGACAAAGTGCTTTGGATAAACATCTTTTGACTTCCCGCTTCACGGGTGACATTTCATAGGTGGTAAACCAGCGGGAGCTCTCATTGGGTATGCGATACATTTTATCCCTATATTTATCATAACTGGGAAAGACCACTTTGCGATCATTTGGCGTTGCAGTTAGCGACATGGGTATAAATTGCTTTGGTTGCAACTGCGGCACCAAATATGGCAAACCATTATGCACTGAAACGGGTCGCAATTGAGATTTTGCCAGTTGAATTTTCTGTTGCTTTCGTGCAAGTTGTTGCTCCTTAGCGCGCTGCATATCCTGATACTTCTTGGAATGCTCAGCCTTTGGCAGTATTTGGTCCAAAGCACGCATTGTCGATGGCATGTCCAGATGTGCTATGGCCGACAGTATCAACTGCTCATTGGCCGTATATTTATCATCGTTGTCTATGCAACTATGCGTTGTTTTGTAAAACGCCTCCCAAACAAACCATAGAAATGCCAGATCATTACCTTGACTTATACCCATTATGGTTTTGATCTGATTTGCTGTTATCATTGGCTTCAGTCCCAGTAGCGTTATGCATGCACGCACCCGATACGTTGATTCCTGTTCAATGTCATCCCGCAGTGCGTACAGCAAATTGTTGCAGGCGCTGATCTGCTGTCGAGACATTCCACGGAACCAGCGTACGGATCTTTCCATTTCTTGAAACTCAATCAAATGTGTATTTGCCATTATAATATCGCTTTCCCTCTGTGCTTTTCAGACTTTTATGAATGCTTTTACTATTTTTTGATTTTTTTTTTGTACTGTTTACTTTAAATTTTGATACCTACTTTGATATACTAGTATTTCAATTTCATTATATGTATTTATTAGGCACGTCAGCAGAAAATATATGGCGAATTCATTGAATTCATCAACATGTTGTTTTTTTTGTTTTGACTCAATCTCTAAATCGTAAAAATTTTAAACTTTATCTTTTATGAGAGAATACACTGAAAAAAAGTGGCCGGCAAATATTAAGTTTTTTAAACTTGATTTTCATGCGGCGCACAGTGGCTCGTTTTCCCAAAACACATTGCTAAAATCATAACTCTTGCACCATTATAAATCAATTTGAAATTTTCACTGAACATTTTTGATACTATAAAAAAAATTTTTGGTATCAAAAAATGAAACGCCTACAAACAAAGGCGTAAGTAAATGGTTAAACGCAAACTCTTTCAACAAAAACTGAACGATTTTTATTGAAATATATCAAACAATTAAAACATAATTTTATTATTTGAAAATGAAACATTTTTAGGATGAAACATATTCTTGTTTCGTTAAAGTACAAACTTTTTTAAAGTCAAATTTCCATGCACCACATATCTTTTTTTTAAATCATCCCAAAAGTTAAAAACTACTTCAAATTTAAGTTTTTTTATAAATAAATTATTAAAATTTAAAAATTTATCATTTTTTTGTGTTTTTATTTTCCAAAAAGATTCTTAAAATATATATCTAATTTCGGAAAAAAAATCAGTTACTTAGCGTTTGTGGTTTTGAAGAAACGTGCACTTAACTTTGTAGATAACATTTTTTTCACTTTATTTTTCCTTTCCGGAAAAATTTACGAATTTTATTGTTTAAAAATATATAATAAATATATCAATTCTTAATTGAAATCAATCAAGGATTTTTGCCCAATTGAAAAACTCAAAATTATTATTATTGAATGATTATTGAATGGCGCAGACCAAGGCTGATAACCGGTAACGAACCTCTCAGAACCGGTTCGGCTGGGATTCTTAGAGAGCTCTGAACCAGACCATGGACCGAACGAAGGATAAAAATCTATACGGATACATTATGCTAATTAACCAATACTAAAGCCGCACTTAGACGTTAAGTTTAAGGCTTAGAATTAAGTTTTGTGAACAAGTTTATAATCTAAAAATTTAAGTATAACAAATGATGTCCAGGCTCTGATAAAGATCATATTTCTATATATGTCGGACATCTGTGCTAAGTTTAAGTAATCAAGTGTATTACAGCAGCTCCAAAAATTAAAACAGAAATTGCAATACGGATTAAAAAAAATTATCTAATTAAGAAACTGGTGGTAAATCAATATGTCAAGATAGTGCACTTAATTTAACGTTTTAACGTTTTATGTTCCGGCTAAAATAGAAGTTATCAAATGCACGAACACAATGTTCGTACCATAACAAAAATAAACACAAAACACGGCTAGATAAGTTCGATTGACACAGAAATACTATAATTTCAACTGACGAACCGATATCAAAGACTGAGAAAGTCCATGTTAGACGTGTGTATATAAGGTTCGGCAATTGGGTTGGTAAAGCACATTCAGTATCACTCACTTGTCTGACTCTGACCAATATGAAAGCCTGTAAGTATAGTGCTAAACATATATACAATAGTAAATGGTAACAATGTGATTTCTCTTTTGATCCTGGCGCAGCTTTCGTCCTCTTTTGTCTGGCCCTATTCGTGGCTGCAGTCTACGCCGACATCGATTGCTTGGGCAATGGAGAGCCAGATTGCACGGGTCTTGCCGACAATGACGACACCACATTCCGCAACTACGATGATCCCACTCGCTACTGGATGTGTAGTAATCAGAAAGCTGTTGCCGTGCCATGCAAATCCGGTGGTTACATGGAAGAAATGAAAGATTGCGTTGCCTGGAGCAAATGGCAGTGGACCCCACCCTGCGGCAACGAGTACTAAGCTTGTGTTTTAGACCATTCAATTAAAGACATATAAAAATGCACAACAAACATTATTTTTTTTCGGTTTTTGCATTCTCTGAAAAAATACAAAAAAAAAAAAAACTTGTGAACGGCATTGTCTTGTGCCTGCCGTTCTTTTATGTGTTCCATCCTTGTCTAGGGGAGTGCTAACTTGCTCTCCTTCCAAACAACACAAAAGTACGCGCTGCTTAAGCGCTCTTTTATATGCACGCAGCAGCGAATAACAACTTGGGAATTATAAGCACATGTGCTCGTTGCAAATGAATTCGTATACGCATAAGAAAATTTCAATTTTTTTATTAAATTAATGAAATTCAAAATGATTTCAGTTTTTTATGTTAACAAACCAAAATAATTTCATATTCAAAAAAATTTTACTTTTTCTATGCTATTTTCATAAATTGCAAATTTCTTTTTCATAACGTTAAAGTTATTGCATCCACCTCTGGTAAACACTGGAAAAAAGTGTCCAAGAGTCCAACCTCCACAAAGTCGTTAGACCTACGCAATTCGAAGTGCAAAACTCCAAAAATTGTTGATAAGAAATGCTGATGATCGGTTTATATACAGTACGCTCTCGATTAACAAAAGACCGAGTTCAAATTTATGTTTAATCAACGGTCCTGCTTTCAGATGGAAATGTCTTTTCTAAACATTTAAACAAAAGCCAATAGAATATATCTATAGTTACGATAATAACTTCATTTTGACTTGAATTTTACAAAAAAAAATTTAAGTTTTAGTCAACATTTTGATATAATATAGTCTGTAATCGAGGTGTTGAGTGTACCGAAAGAGATTCTTGTTTAAAATATTATATCAACTTGAAAGTAACGTTAATTATTAAAACTTATTTCAGATTTGAACCACCCAACTATGTTTATAAATTTAATTTAAAAACAATCTAAAAATTATTACTCTCTTTTTTCTATATCAAACATACCTGTTAGTATACTATACATAAGCCTCGCAAACCCCATAATACCCTTATTTTTATATGAATATACCGAGCGACTTATTACGCACATGAAAAAGAATGTTCAAATAGATTTATTGTACTTATAATTGTAGATTCTTGATTAGCATGTCGATAGGCCGCTTCAATGATATCAAATCTATTTGATCTTAAGTTATTTCCGAAAAACTTTGCGCTAACAAAGTATTCTTAGTTGATTAAGTCAGCCCCGCAAAAGTGTTGGCGATACGGTGCTCATATCAACATTTGTCAACATTATATAGTTGAATCTGAACGGTTTCAGCTTACGTAATGAGATAGTGAAAATAGCACTTTGTATGGCTTTTACAAACATTAAACTCGATTTATTATTGTCTTTAGTTATTGTTTCAAATTGTAATTACATGAAAGTGTTTTTGTTTCAACTCACAGAGATCGAAAAAGTAAATCTCCGTTACATGTATCTAGTATATGTATTTATACTACATATGTACATAAATAAGTATGTGAAATTTGCTTAGTTGCCAAACATTTTACACGCGTTTGTTGCATAAAAGCCGAAATTATGATATAAGTGTGATTTTAGCTGCTTTGAATATATCAGCCAAGTGTTTATTGTTTTTTTTTTTTCAATATTAAGTCAACTATACAAATGACACGGGTATATGCATGTGTGTACTCATGTACATATGTGTATAATTATTTGTTGTATATAATATATATTTGCTACATATATATATAGAGTATAATATCATAATATCATCAGAAACACACAAAAACAATTAAGCTAGACGTAGGTAATGTCTTTAACAAAACTTTTGTGTTTCATCTGGGAAATTGGCCATTACATTGGAATGAACTGCGCTGACCTTAAACTAACCCTAAACAAAAGCTGTTTAGGAATACTATACGAAATCACTTTTTGGCATTGTGCGATTCTCGATTAAACACAAAAATAAACATCGTACATTAACACAGAAAACACCTTTGGATTGACACTATCTCTTTACATTGAACATAAACATAATAAAAATAAAAATGCCATTGTCGTGGCCTAAAAATGCTAATTATTGTCTGGTACTGAATTGAGTTATTGTGCTAAAATAAATAAAAATATACTAAACATAATAAAATTAAGCAAAATAATATAAAATCAAATCCAAACACTTCTGGCAGATGAGCACCACCGTTATGTGCATTAACACAAGCTAAGCAAAACAGCTATATAAACTTATATCATAGAGTTTGTAGTCAAAAACTACATAAAGCCTTCGTCGTAAATTCGCACACGATCATATATATAATATTGGAGCAAATATAGCGAATGTAGGCACTTAGTCGACACTCGGATTTAAAATTTGAGCCAAGCTCGCCCAAGTGCCAAACACAAAGCCACACAGTCCAAAGATTAAAATAAGGAAATCCTTCCACAGCATCCAATTGTAGCGTCCATATCCAATATTATAGTATGTGATTATCTCAATTATTGGCGGCGCAATCAACGCCAAAGCCGAGCTGCTGACGGCACCGACAAGTGATATTATAGAGCCCAGATTGGGTATAACAGCAGCCAGTAGAACTACGAAAGTAATCAAATAATTAACACAAATCAGAGCGAGACAGCTGATATATATTAACTTACAGGTAAATGTGACCAGCACGATGCGGAGCACAGTTGCAGCCAGCTCCTTGGCACGTATGGTATCAAAGTGGCTGCGCACAAAGGGTTCCACCATATTGACGGGTACGTAAAACTGCAATGTGTAGGACAGAAAAATAGCCACGGCCATGGTAATGCGCACCAGCTGAGACAAGCTGTGGAGCAAAAAAAAATGTTATTAAGATGATACAAAATAAAAATACAATTTAGAACTCACACGTCGCCTTGTGGCAGATTCAATGTTATGCTACCCTTTACACTATCGCCGTACTTCAGATAACCAAAGAAACCAACGGATGTGTACAAGCAGGCAACAATGACCATGCCTGTATTGAGTACGCCCGTTGTGCCGCCAAAGTCCTCGGGTGTGCGCATATTATTCTCGAGTGGCAGGACTACGCCAATGCCCTCAAAAGCATAGATTGCGGTGCCAAAATATAGCGGTAATGTTGCCCAGGTAGCCACCGGTTTCACAGTGTGCGTATCGGGTAAATCGTGCAGCATATAGGAGAAGCTGATGGCCAAACCAGCTACGGTCAGCACAGCCGCAATTAGCGAGACGGGTGTCAGGTACTTTAAGTTGCGCACCAAATTCAGGAGCACCATTGGTAAGAGCATCAAGAGCAGGTAGATACGCACATCCAGTTTGTAGTAGTGGTCCATTACATCTTTTATGTTAAGTGCAACAAACAGAAAGTAAACGCAGCAGAAGCCAATCTGTGTTATAAACAGGAATGTGGTAACAACCCGTCTGGCCAATTTCGAATAACGTCTCAGACCCAGCGGTCCCGTCTCAAAGCTGCAGAATGCTACACCCGAAAAGTCCAACGCCGGCTGCTGCATTCGCCGGCACAGCTCATTCGAACAGTTAACCAACATGTGCATGCAATGCGTACAAATAGCGCCCATGATTAGTGTGCCAAAGAGTCCCACATAGAGACCAGCATTCTTAAAGGCTTCCGGCATGGCCAAAATTCCAGTGCCAATATTTCCCTTCAGCAAGTGCACCAATGTATCAAAGTTCGATGTGGGATGTTCGAGGTCGCGATGATGTGTTGGATTGTATATCGACTTGGAATTCTCATCAGTTGCCGTACTACTCTGCTCATCATCATCTCCAGTGGCTGCAGCGTGCACTAAGTTAGTAAATAAGTGAATGTTTTAATTCAATTGCTTAAAGTGTCACTTAATCAATAGAGGAATATAATATACGGGTATTGCAATTACGACCCTATAAAGTACACATATTCTTCATACACATCAATAGCCGAGTCAAACTAGCCATGACTGTTTCTATGCGAGCTAGTCTCTCAATTTCTAAGCTACATATATTGATGAAACTTGTCTAACGTGCTTCTTTCTGCTGCAACTAGTACATATATTAGAGCTGGCTAGATCGAACCACTATATCTTATAGCTGCCATAGGAACAATCGGTTGAAAAACAAGTTTTTGCATGACAAATTGTTTGGTTTATTCAGATATTTCAACCGCACCCGCTTGTACTCATCTCTGTCATCTGTCTGATTAACGCAAAATTTTTATATTTTTAATTAATCACTTTTTCAAACTGATTCTTAACTTTAAGTGTAATTTGAAGCAAGTGTCATGCTAGCATAGCACGGTCATTGCAATCAGACAATAACAATCTTACCTGCAATGCTGTCTTCGCTGTGCACATTGACCAGCGTGGTGTCTGGGGGTGAGCTGCGTACAGGTGGACGTATTAATCCGTTTCCGCTGCGACCCTCGTAATCGGAGGCATCGCTTTGTAGCAGCAACGGTTGACGTTCAGACATCTTCGGCTTGCGCTTCGCGGGCTCGGTGAGCTGTAAGATCAATTGAGCAGGCCAAAGATTGTAATGCCAGCAAATAAAGCGTTGTATGTGTGTGTGTGTGTGTGAGTGGAAATGTTTAGTATGTAGCTTTGGATGTGTACAACATGCACCCGCTTTGCCAGCTGAAGTCACACTGAAAACAAAAACGATACAAAGCCGCTTTTGTGTCTGGCAATTTTCCGCTGACTCAGTTGAATATGAGCTAAAAGTCGGACAACGGACTCATAATGCGATAACACAAGACGCACGCTCCAGAGGAATGGAAAATTTTGCGTATGCCACTGTTACTGATAGGCCCAAGCCTTGCACTTGGACTTAATTTGCGGCCAGCAAACAAGTTGCAAGTTTACTTTTATGCCATTTGATTTCATTTCTTATACGCATTACTCATATAAACGATATCAAGTTGAGGTCTACTGAGTCAGCTAACAGAGGCTCAGACACGAAAACAAGTCACAAAACGATAAGACTTATTAATATTATATATACCTATCTTTGAATCGAGCTATAATGCAAAAAAATGTATATAATGCAACCAAAAAAAATATATGAGAATATAAGAAACGCCCACAAATTTATAATTATTTAACAATAGATACAGCAATTAAGTTAAATAGAATAAGACTTTAAAAGTTAAACCAACTTGTGCCGAGTTTTACTTTAAAGTTCAAATACAATATTGAAATATCTTCTTTTTTTAGATTTAGAACAGCACTAAAAAGTCAATTTAATTAGAATTGAAAATGAGAACTCACTTTATACATTTATGATTTCTATATATCTTTTTGTAAGCCTTTTTAAGCGTTATAAAGTTTTCTTACATGTGTTTTGTTAACGTTTAATTATCTCAGTAGGTCGCATTTAATAATAATATAACAATAAAATGAGCTGTTAGTGGCATTATTTTTAATCAACTGTGAGCCATAAAAAATGAAAATATTATATGCAAATTAGATAAGCTTGCCGATACAATAGCTCACCCAATTTGATTTCTTTAAATTATTTGCATTCAAAATTTTTTGTATTCGTGACATAATATATTTGTGCTATTTAGTGATAGTTTGAAAAAATGTTTTGTTTTTTATCTTAGAAAATGATACAGTCCCGTTAAAAGCACATATCATACTACTTTAAACTTAATATTCTTAGGCTTTTCCAAGCATTGTATCTTGTTCAGATGAGTTTTTGGTAGCACATGTCTGGTATTTTTTTTTTTATTTCTCAAGCAGATTAGATAAAATGCGGGCTGCATGCTTCTCTCATATAACAATAACTGTATAATAACATAAATAATATTCACTTACAAAGCAAAATTGTAGATAATGTATCTATTCGCAGTAATTTTGGGATGCGGGCAGAGTTTTGTTGATAACAAAATAAAACTCATTGAACTAAAACTGTAAGAAAATATATTGAAAATAAATATAATTAAATAAAAGAAAAAAACAAACAACAATTTCAAACTTTCTTTTTCGCATACCTGTTGAAGGTTTGTCAATGGTGTCAAATCCTCCATTGATTTTTTTTAGTTGCTGCTGACACTGGCAATGAAAAATAGACCCACACAGCCCACGTCGACGCAAACGCAAACGCACGATTTGATGAGTTTCTGTTGAACAAAGACAATAATTGATTAGAATTCGTTCTAAGTCAATATTATTGTTACGTTTAATGTACATACATATACATGCATATGTATGTATGTGTGCTTGTATCTGCATATACATATATACATATGTACATAATATGTATATGTAAATGTATCTGTATCTTAGATACATTTGTAAATTGCACCATATTCACAAAAGTAAAAAAAAACAGTTGTCTGGCATATTTGAATTACACTTGAGTGCAGTTATTGCTAAACAATGCCTTGCAATAACAATTAGGTTTCAATCAAATATAATACATTGATAATTATACCTTTTTAAATAGAAATGACGAAACCACAATCAAAACAAAACCATATTGCTGGGCTTCTTCTTCCCGTCCAGTCATTCATTGGAAACGCAAAGCTGTGCTGGTTAGCGCAACAGGAAATCATTTTGTTACGCTTTACAGCACGCCATTCCACCCACATGTTGGTTTTGATTTACACGGCGACTTTTTGTTCATAAGTAAAAGCGCGACTGTTGTTCCGCAATTACTAACTCATTTAGACGACGTTTTCGATATCAATTTCGATTAAACAACTGGCGACATAATGCATGGTTTATGACATGACGAGAAATCAAACTGATTTTTGTACTTAAATATTCAGTTTTCAAACAATTATTTAGCTGCAACCAATAAATCGAAATGACAGCAAAGCGATACTGAGAAGAAAAATACTTGACTCTGCTTGTTTGCGAAAAAAAAACTCACCATGTAAATCATGTCAGTGATTTCAACTGTGACTCGTGACATTTAAATACTTGCTACAAGTAACTGATGAGTAAGTATCGCTCGTCTTTAGTATTGGGATATTGCGTGACGTGTCTGCGATTCAATAAATAACAATATAAATTAACAACGAATTTCCCAAAAATAGAAACACTATCAATACTACAAAATGGTTGAAATCACCGGTGTCGTCTCCAAGTTCTACAATGACTACGTCCAGAACACTCCAAAGAAGCTCAAACTGGTGGACATCTACTTGGGCTACATTCTGCTGACCGGCATCATACAATTTGTTTACTGCTGCCTGGTGGGCACATTTCCGTTCAACTCATTTCTCTCGGGCTTTATTAGCACCGTTAGCTGCTTCGTGTTGGCTGTGTGTCTGCGTCTGCAGGCCAATCCACTGAACAAGGCTGTATTTGCTGGCATCTCACCGGAACGAGGTTTTGCCGATTTCATATTTGCACATGTGATACTGCATTTGGTCGTCATGAACTTTATTGGCTAACTTATAAAATAAAACAAAACACACACACACACTTGTCTGTCACATCCCATTAACATTTATTTGCAATGATAAAATGTGTAATTAATAACTAATAAAAAAAAAATAGAAATGCATCGCATATTGTATTTAGTAGATTTTGTTGTAAGCGCACATAAAATCAAAATCTTCGCTTTCGAAGTCCAGTTCAAGAACCGGCTCCGGCAATAAAAACTCAACGCGTTCCAGCTTCTCCACATAATCCATCAATTGTGGCTCATTTAAGAACTCCATTTTCTTTAAACATTGGAAGTTGCAGGAACCGGTATTGGGGCGATCAAGTTCCCGAAGCGAGTCATTCACATTTAATGGTGTCAAATCCGTGAATAGTGCACAACTTGGCGCAAAGTTCAGCTTTTGGTTAACCTATAATAAAATCTTTGATAGTATTTTGCATTGTTTTTTGTTTATATGTATATGTATGTACCTTGGGTGCTATGGATGCTGAACAAAGAGGCGCGTGTCCTGAATCAACCACAACGCACATGTTTTGCAATGCGGCTACTTCATCCTGTGTCCGTACTGTTGTATTATATTGTGGCATGGAAAATTGGCCCCATAATGCCTGAACTGTCTTCAACTGTGCCGGTTCGCTTTGGTTTGTGTTCTCAATTTCCGAACCATTGTTAGATTGCACGCATACGTTTGGAGCTGTCGTGTTGCTCATCATCTGTATAAGATGGGATATTTGATTACTTGGAGTATAATGCAAGCGTGTCCTGGCCCTATACGGCATTTTTACATTTACATTTGTAGCAAACAAATCAGTCCAATCCAATTTAAATATAAGAATGACGCGACTGACGTTTTACAACACTAAGCCTGCTTTGGTGAACATCTGTCATTTGTATTTGCACCTTTTCTTATACAGTTGACGCAGATTCTACAATTTATTTTAATAATTAAAAAATTAAATTTTTGTATTTATTAATATTATATATCACTATTGAATATGAATATGAATGACGCAGTTGACGTTTTACAGCACTCAACCGGCATTGGCAAACAGCTGTTAATGACAGTTGTTAGAACTGTTTCGTTTCGTTCAGAATAAGTTCAATAAACGGTTCATCAAAATAAACGAGTGAACTTGTTCAGTTGGTGGTCATCGATAATGATGATATATGTATCATATTTTTGCTTTTAATCAAATATTATTTTGAAAACAAAATCCAATCAACTAAAAAATAAACAAAAATTGGTAGTATTATTCATAAACTTAACCGATATCTCTATTAGAGCACTCAAATTCATATATTTAATTTTGAATTTTTCTTTTCAAAACCTTCTTTCGAAAATTATTTCTTTTGCAAAATAAACTACAGCAGTATTGAATGAATAGCTAAACTACAAAACTTAGTGACTGATTTAGTTAACGAGTCACAAATGGCCAACAGAACTTATTCATCAAATTGAACTAAAAAGCCCAACTCTAGAACTTGAACTGGTACATCTCGTGCAGCTGATGCATGTTAGAAATTTGCTTTTATTAATTAAAAGATGGCATTATCTCGCGCCAAACCCGATCAACTGCCCACGGATGCCGTTATTATAACAGAGGATCAGGCACTGAGATACCAGTGGAAGATCATTACAGCATGGGACAAGATTGGAGACGTGTATGTACATATTTTCACATTTGAATTTATGCTTATCTAACCATTATGTCTCCGCATATACCTTTAAATAGTTGGGCTCTGCGCTATACGCCCGGCATTCTCAGCGCTCTAGCGGCAGTTACGGGTGCCTACATTAATAACCATTATCGCACACGATTGCGTCTCGGCCACAACGGTCGCCTCTCCAGCTATTTGCCAATTGTTGCTGTTCCGGCAATATTTACAATGTTAAGTCATAAATTCTTTGTACAGCGACCAATACTTATTAATCCGATGGGCGAGTGTCCCGTCTGCACGCAAGTACGGAGTGCCGCCTTTCAAACAGCGCTAGGCGTTGTTTATCCAACGATTCTTGCACCATTTGCTGCATTTATGTTTGCCACCAGATGCTACACATATAGGCTGCCATCCATAACAGAGAATCCCAGAGAGGTATTCATGTTATATAGAAAGATGACGCGTCCAATCGTACCCGCGCTTGGCACTATAATTGCCATACAGGCATTTATAACTATGTATCTAACGGGTCGGGAGGAGAAAGAGAACTTTAATATAATGCTGCGTATGCGAGAAATTGAGCATCAGCTTGAAGAGCAGCATATGCCACAACGGATGGACGACTTTTAAGTAATATAAATAAATTGTTAAATATTTTTTTTAATATATGTGCATGCACATTTGTTTGCTATTTATTTAATACGCTTAAACAGTTCAACTATCAAAATTTTACTGATTTAAAATAATCACTTATATCCAAGTCAAAGCTCAATGTGATTGATGATAATGGCAAGTTGGGAATAAAAAATCAATTTGGGAAAAAAGTGTAATTACATAATTTATATTGTAAAGCATATGTATATTACTAGCATTTCGTAAATACTCAAATCAAAAACTTTATATTTTTGGCCATTCAACCTTGACCACCCAGTTTTCACCCAAAGGATTGAATTTTCCAAAATATTGGTATGCAGTCACTACTGAATTTCTTATATACGTCTTTGCAAAATAGTTTGAACCTAGTCGGTCTATTTTTTATGTAGAGCATTTTATAAATATCTAAGAAAAATAGCTGATTTATTTAAGAATAATGTCAGATTGACAGGCACCTGCTAGATTGAATACCTTGCCGTGTTTGATTTTTTAAATAGCTAGATCTGACGTGAAAATGGCTAAATTATCAAAACACTGGCTACAATCACCCATTTCTCAGTTCATAGTTGAGTCAGTGCAAAGAGTCGTTCAATAAACTAGTTCATATCTGAACTTGCGGCATTTTTATCGGTTCATTTTACACGTTGTTGCAGTTTGGTTGACGAAACAATTTTTTGTTTGCACGTAATTCCTAAAAAGTGAGTAATCCATAACTAATACAAATGCAATTCTTGAATAGAATTAATAACAAAGCAATGAACTAAAAATTTTTTGTAAAAGTGCAAAAAGTCAGCTGAGATATTTATGTAATTAGTTGAATGAAATATTTGTGCACTTTCACAAAATCTCAACACCTGAGAAGCATTTGAATAAGGTCTACTTACATATATACACATAAAAAACTATTGTCGCGTGGCAACTGGACAAAACTAACCTTTCTCTCGTCATCTACTTTGCTACATTTTCTCTGCTACAGTTAGAGTCATGAAGTTCCTAAGCGCCAAGGAGGTTCGCGATGCTTATCTGAATTTCTTCAAGGAGCAGAAACACACCTATGTGCACTCATCCAGCACCATTCCTCTGGATGATCCCACACTGCTCTTTACCAACGCGGGCATGAATCAGTTTAAGCCCATTTTCTTGGGCACAGCTGATCCCAATAGCGAAATGTCCAAATGGGTGCGTGTGGTCAATACACAGAAGTGCATACGCGCTGGTGGCAAGCACAACGACTTGGATGATGTGGGCAAGGATGTTTACCATCATACGTTCTTTGAAATGCTGGGCAATTGGTCGTTTGGTGATTACTTCAAGAAGGAGATAACCGCCTGGGCCTGGCAATTTCTAACGGAACGTCTCAATTTGCCCAAGGATCGTTTGTATGTTACATACTTTGGTGGTCATCCAGAAAGTGGCTTGGAGCCGGACTTGGAATGCAAACAAATGTGGCTGGATTTGGGTCTGAAGCCGGAGCATGTTTTGCCCGGCAGCATGAAAGACAATTTCTGGGAGATGGGTGAGACTGGTCCTTGTGGTCCCTGCTCCGAATTGCATTTTGATCGCATTGGCGGACGCAGCGTGCCCGAGTTGGTTAACCAAGATGATCCCGATGTGCTCGAAATCTGGAATCTCGTCTTCATACAGTTCAATCGCGAATCAGATGGCAGTCTGAAGCCGCTGCCCAGAAAGCACATTGACTGCGGCTTGGGCTTTGAACGTTTGCTCTCGGTTATCCAAAACAAACGTTCCAATTATGATACCGACTTGTTCATGCCGCTCTTCGATGCTATTCAGGCGGGCACTGGCGCTCCAGCTTATCAGGGTCGCGTTGGCGCTGATGATGTTGATGGCATCGATATGGCCTACCGTGTCCTCGCCGATCATGCTCGCACCATAACAATTGCTTTGGCCGACGGTGGCAACCCGGACAACACTGGCCGCGGTTATGTCCTGCGTCGCATTCTGCGTCGTGCCGTGCGGTAAGTAAACGCATCTATTCAGAATAGTATGTCAAATAAATTTAGATAAATTCGTCCTTTTCTATATGGTGTCCCCAAATACAAGCTTCAACTGCACAGAAAAGAATCTAAACAACAACAATTTCTGCTGCGTGTTGCTTGCCTCTCTTTCTAATTCGACTTTTACTAATAAGTCTTGCCTCTCTTTCGGAACCATGATTGGTGTTAAATTCTTACTAGAGATGAAAACGGGAAGGGAAACGCGCGGAAACCGTAAAATGTTGATGGATTTTAAGCAATTTTTGATTGATTTTAAACAGTTTTTGAATCCGGATCGAATTTCCTTTCCCATTCTTATCTCTTACTCTTACACAAACTAATTTAACATGGAAGTTGATGCTGCCGAATTCAGTCAAATTTGTTTTGCTGTTTCGCTCCGAAGTTAGTACTAGAAACTTTATCTTTCTTGCTCTTCAAACCTGTAATGCTAACTATGCTATCCATAACCTTTTTCGAAACTAATATTCTGATTATAATAACCTTTTTAATCCACATTAAACAGCTACGCAACGGAGAAGCTAAATGCAAAACCTGGTTTCTTTGCCACATTGGTGAACACCGTCGTCGAATTGTTGGGAGAAGCTTTTCCCGAGGTCAAAAAGGATCCTCAGCATATAATGGACATCATTAACGAGGAGGAATTGCAGTTTCTAAAGACGCTAACACGTGGCCGTAATTTACTAAATCGCACAATTGCAAAACTTGGCGAAAATCAGACAACCATACCCGGAGATGTTGCATGGCGTCTGTATGACACATACGGTTTCCCAGTGGATCTCACACAGCTGATGGCTGAGGAAAAGTCGCTAGAAATCGATATGGCTGGCTACGATGCAGCCAAACAGAATTCCTATATACTGTCGCAGGGCAAAGGCGCCAGCAAGATTGAGGAAATCAACTTGGATGTGCATGCCATATCGCAGCTGCAGGATCAGGGTGTTGCACCCACAAACGATTCCTTCAAGTACAAATACGAGGCGGTTTCGGACGAACGTGATTCGGCCTATAACTACAGCGATTGCACCAGCAAAATTATCGCGCTGCGTTATGAAAATCAATTTGTGAATGAGATTAGCAGCGGCCAAATGGCGGGCATTGTTTTGGACAAGACGAACTTTTATGCAGAGAGCGGTGGTCAGATCTACGATCAGGGTGCGCTTGTCAAGCTAAACGATGAGGCCAACGAATTTTTGGTCGATCGTGTCTACAATCGTGGCGGTTACATACTCCACATTGGCGTTGTCGAGGGTAACTTGGCTGTGGGCGATGAAGTGCAGCTGCATATTGATGCCGAGCGTCGTTGGCTGACCATGAAGAATCATTCTGCCACGCACGCACTTAATCACTGTCTGCTGCAGGTGCTGGGCAAGGATACGGAGCAGAAGGGTTCGCTGGTGGTGCCAGAGAAGTTGCGTTTTGACTTTAATAGCAAAGCGGCCATGACCATCGAACAGGTGGCCAGAACGGAGCAATTGACGCGTGATATGGTATACAAAAATGTGCCCATCTATGCTAAGGAGTCGAAGCTGTCTTTGGCCAAAGGCATACGCGGTCTGCGCTCCGTCTTTGATGAGGTCTATCCGGATCCGGTGCGTGTCATATCCTTTGGCGTGTCCGTCGATCAACTCGAGTCAGAGCCACAAGCTGAGGCGGGCGAACAAACTTCTGTGGAATTCTGTGGCGGCACACATCTAAGACGCTCTGGCCACATCATGGACTTTGTCATTAGCAGCGAGGAAGCCATTGCCAAGGGTATACGTCGCATAGTGGCCTTAACTGGACCCGAGGCATTGAAGGCATTAAAGAAATCTGAAGTATTTGAGCAAGAAATCGCCAAACTTCAAAGCACAATTGAAGCTGATAAAACCGGCACAGAGTCCAAGCTGTATGTTAAGCAAATTGTCGAGCTGACTGAGCAAATCTCCCATGCAACGATACCCTATGTCAAAAAGGATGAAATGCGCAACTTGCTTAGGTCACTCAAAAAGGCACTCGATGACAAGGAACGTGCCCTCCGTGCTGCGGTTTCCGTAACTGTTGTTGAGCGCGCCAAGGCATTGTGCGAGGCTAATCCGCAGGCAAATGTTTTGGTGCAACAGCTCGAGGCATACAACAATACAAAGGCGCTGGACGCTGCACTTAAACAGGTGCGCACTCAGTTGCCTGATGCAGCCGCCATGTTTGTCTCCGTTGACGCCGACTCCAAAAAGATCTTTTGTCTTTGCTCGGTACCCAAAAGTGCCGTGGAAAAGGGTCTGAAAGCCAACGAATGGGTCCAGCATGTCTCACCAGTTCTTGGCGGCAAGGGTGGCGGTAAACCCGAGTCTGCCCAGGCTTCGGGCACCAACTTTGAGCGCGTCGATGAGATTGTCCAGCTAGCCAGCAAATTTGCCGAGGCAAAGTTGAATTGAAATTGAATTTTCCAAATGATTGCATTACTCAGAAAACTAACCATACGCATATTAAATATTGTAAACTGTTTCAACCGGTCAAATAATATGCAGCATTTCAAATGAATTATTTGCTTATTTTTAATTTAAATTAAACATTTGTAAACCTTTTATAAAATTAAATATTTAAAAATCATTGAGATTGGGATTTAATATATCAAACAATTGGCAGTTTTAAGTTTTTAAGAGTCTTGTGTTTGCTTTCAGCATTCTGTATACCTGTAGGTATATTTCGGAACCGACCGAATCAGATCACTATATATATAATAAATATATATACTATAACATATAAATGACTTAGGACCTTTATTGTTGTTTTTCACGATAACTCAAAAATTCACTAATACCAAGTTTAAGCACGTTCTAAAGATTTTGACATATTTTCATCAAAATCGTTCTATTATATCTAACCATATGAACAATCGGTTGCAAAATTATTTTTTTAACAGATATTAAACTCAGCAATTACAAGTTTTTTTTTTAGTTTATATAGATTGTTCGAATCGTTTGCCAATTTTATTTTTTTCCTAAAATTCTATGTTATGATCATGAAAAACGTGTTGACTATAGGACTTTGGTGCAGATCTAATGAAATGGTTACCTTTGCACAATAAGCCTCGGCCTTCAAATCTAAAAGCCTCAGTCATTTATTACATAAAGCTGAAGTTTAAACAAAGCAAATTAAATAGAGTTGATTTTTAAGCTGGTAAAGGCTTTGACTAACTACATGAACTACCAATGTTAATAACAAAATCAAGCGGCATCCTTTTTGCATAATATCCAGTCCACTGCCTCGGCAAAGTTCTCAACCACAGCTGTAGGTGGCGGCGAGATTGAAGCCAGCGCATCGGGCAAGAATTTGCCGGTCTTTACAAGGATACCTTGAAGACCCACTTGCATGGCACCTGCAATATCATCGTTGGCATCCTGAAGGTAAAAATAATGAGATCAATGAACTAATAAGCAACAATTAAACATGCATACATCACCAATCATCACGCATTGCTCAGGACTCAAACTGGCAGGCAATGCACTTTGAAAGAAATAAGGATTCGGTTTGCCTATTAATGTTGCCTCACAGCCAGCGGCATATTCCAGGCCCTTGACAAAGCAACCGGGTCCCAGGGCCAAACCATCCGAACGCTTGTAATATTTTCCCTGATGAACTGCAACCAGTTTGTGCGACTTTTGTTCCAGCAGCACGCTAAAAGGAAATCTAAATGTCAGTCTGCTGATAATACTGATAACAATTCAATTGCTCACTTGAATGCTTTATTTAGATGATCATAGTCGAATGCATTGGGTGCCAGACCTACAACAACCGAGTCATGTGTGCGACTCTTGTCTTCTTCAGGGAAATCTTGGCGTGCATCATTTGTTAGCAAATAGAAGGGATTCAATTTCTCATTGGACACAAATGCTGCAGCTGCGCTGAGTGAACTATAAATCTCAGCGATTTCCAATTGGAAACCAATTTTTGATAATCGATTATATAGTGTCGCCTTCGAGTCCTTTGTGGTGTTTGTTACAAATTTAACGGCTACGCCGCTTTCGCGCAATCTGCAAATACTCCTAAATGTATAGTTTTACGATTTAATTGATTCAACAAAAACCTTTTTAAGGCATCAACAGCGTTTGGAGTTGGCTCATCCTCAATGTGCAGGGTGCCGCTTAGGTCTATAAGCGCAGCTTTTATGGACATTTTTCTAAATTGCACAAGGCCGCTTCGAAACAACATTGAATATATAACGATAACATAACAAATCCTTATCGATATATCGCTTCAAATAAAATTGCATTCTATAAAAATTCTTGAAATCTTTAAGTTCTTGAAATTCATTGAGTCAATTGATTTTACAGTCGTTTTATCTATACAAAAATACTTTTTTATATTACATTTTTATATACAAACTAGAAGATTAGTTCGTGTATCGGAAAACGATCTACTGCACGTTATCCGCAAAAAGAAACTAGAAATCCAAACTCTATCTTGAATTGAGTTCCCCATCCCTCGTAACTTGCCGATCCTGTGCTGGGTATTTAAAATATCGATATATAATATCAGCCGATTTAAAATATATCGCGATCTATGTAAACACACATATGGCATAATAATGTCGCTCTTATCAATTTCAAGGCGGCTATTATTGTGCGAGTTCCGCGTTGTCAATAAAAAACGAGTAAACTATTGCCAGATTGCAGCTGCACTGCGTCCAAAGAAGGCAAAGTCGACACGCAAGGAGGTGCTCTTTAAAACATACCCAAACTTTATATAATAATAATAACCAAACTGGCATTTTGTTTTAGGCACAATACTTTTCCGATGCCAAGAAGGTGAGAACTGTGGGCGGCAAGGGTGGCGACGGCTGCGTTTCCTTTCTTCAGCTCTGGTGCAACGAACGGGCTGGTCCGGATGGTGGCGATGGCGGTAATGGTGGTCATATCATATTCCAGGCCTCCAACGATGTACGCAGTTTTAACCATGTGGGCAGCGTGCTACGCGCCGATGAAGGTGGCATTGGCAACGCCAAGGATTGTCATGGCAAGAATGCCAAGCACAGCATCATTAAAGTGCCCATTGGAACCGTAATCCGCAATGCCAAAGGTCTTATTGTGGCTGATTTGGCGCATGCCGACTTAATGTTTGTGGCAGCACGTGGCGGAGCAGGCGGCAAGGGTAATCGATTCTTTACCACAGATAAGGAGACCAGTCCCAAGGTCTGTGAATACGGACCACCCGGCGAGAACTACAGCTATAATTTGGAGCTACGCAGCATGGCGGAGGTAGGACTAATTGGTTTTCCAAATGCCGGCAAGAGCACATTGCTGAATGCGTTGACACGCGCCAAGCCAAAGGTGGCACCATATGCCTTCACCACATTGCGACCAAATCTGGGCACCGTCCAGTACGATGATCACGTACAGCTGACCATTGCAGATCTGCCTGGTCTGGTGCCAGATGCACATCGCAACAAAGGCTTGGGCATACAGTTCTTGAAGCATGCCGAGCGCTGCACCCTGCTCCTGTTTGTGCTCGATGCCAGTGCACCGGAGCCTTGGACACAGTATACACAGCTGGTCCACGAACTGGAACAGTTTGGTGGCAGTCTTGCTAATCGACCACAGCTGGTGGTGGCCAATAAAATGGATATGCCGGCCAGTGCAGCCAACTTCGAGCAACTGCAGCAGCTGTTAAACCAACCTAGCATAATGGGCATCAGCGCCAAGATGGGTCACAATCTGGCGCAGCTTTTGACCACCATTCGCGCCGTCTACGAACGCAACAAAGCAAAAGATCAAACGGAGGCGTAGCTTAGCAATTTAGTTTATGCTTTATTTTAAAAACTTATGATATACAAATTAAGCTAATAAAATATAGAGATCTCTATATTGCACAGTTTTGGAAGCATGCAAGAATTCCGCCCATTTCCTCGATTTAAAATCCTTTCCTGTCCCTTTTGTCGGATCCAGCGTAATTTTCGTCTCTTTTTCCTTCTCTAAATCCAAGTAAAGAATTGGATCAGGAAGTCTAAGATGGGTCCACATAGCAAAAGATCGGACGAAGGCAAAGTTTATAGTTTATGGTTTATTTTAGTGTCTAAGAATATACAACTTAAGCTAATAAAATAAAGAGATCTCTATAGACTTCTCGGATGTTTCAGATTAGCATTATGTACTTGGGATTGCGTAGTTTTGGAAACATCCTACTCATTCTCACGATGTGCCAACATAATAAAAGATCAGACAGAGATATAGGTATATTATTATTATAATTATTATAAATATTATTATAGTGTTAGTTATGCTTTATTATAATAATTAAATTTACAGCCTAAGCTAATTAAATTTAGAGTCCTATATGCCCTCCTCGGATGTTGGCAGCCAAAAAGCCATGTTGGTGCAGGCCGAGGCTAGCATCATGTACTTGGGGTTGAATTGGACGCACTGAACGGGGCCGGGATGATCGCCATTTAGGACTGAAACCTTATTGCCGGTATCGGCATTCCAAATGTGAACGCGGCCATCGGTGCTGCCCGAGTAGATGAACTGGGAGTCTGGACTAAAGCTGGCCTCAATTGCGATGCCCTTATTATTTGGATAGCCAGTGAATGTTTGCAACGGAGTGCCATGAAAAGCATCCACCAGACGTATAACCGAACCATTTGTGCTGATTAGAATTGTTTTGCCATCACGCGAGAACTTTAAGCCAGTCCAATCGCATTCCTTCTCCTGGTTGAGCTTGAATGTGACAAATGGACCCTTGTCAAACGAACGCAAATCGTAAAGTTTAATGCTCTCCGAATTGACGCCGGCAGCAAAGATTAAACCCTCCGGATCGTAGGCAGCAATGGGACGACCAGATAGATGCATTAAGCCCTGACAATTCGGTGAACGCAAGTCCCACAGACGTAGAGTCTTGTCCAACGAACCCGACAGAAACGTGTCCTCCACGGGCGAAATGCACAACGAGATAACCTTCTTTGTGTGTCCGGGAAAGTAGCGCAAGTATTTGTTGTCGTGCAGACTTAAATAGCGTATGGTATCATCCACCTTGGTTGAACTATGTATGGCTGTGTTGTTCGCATGAGTAAAGTGTATCAAATCCACGCCGTACTTCTTCGAATTAACCGTGCGCGACTGCGTTCCCTTCTCGCAGTCATAGATTACAATTTGGTCATCCTCGCTGCAGGAAATCAGATGCTCGCCATTTGGTGCAAAATCAATTGCGTTGATTTTATCGGTGTTCTCCCGGAAGATTTTGGCAACCTTGAAGCTGCGCACAACGGAATCGACTAGTTTTATCTTCATTTTGTCATGCGTTTTGCTTTCAATTATTTTTTGGTAAAAGTTTTTAGCTTTTTAATTTATTCTGTCAAAAAATGCTGCCTGAACGCCAGAAGCCGACAGAGATGTGAAATGTCATCATCTATCGATATTTGAAACAACATGCTTTAACGATATGCTCCCTATCGATAGGCCTGTCTGTTGAAATTCAGGGGCCCTCTAGACGAAACAGACTGTCTGTGAAAACATGTGTTATCGATGTCGGTCGTGTCAAATTTAGTACTGAATTTTGGTCTGTACAGATTGTCTGTCGCTTTGCACAGACTGTCTGTTGAAATTCAAACAATTTGACTCGGTCTGTGCAAATGACATCAAAAGTGGCAGTAACCTCAAACTGCGCTGCGGGAAAAATCAAATAACAATTTATAAAAATGGAGGAGTATAAAAAATTAAACACTACATTAATAAACATCGTACAAAAGCAGTGTATAACGATGGCAGAATACAACAAGGAAATAGAGCTGCTGAAAAAAGAATTATGGGAAGAGCGTAAAATGTGCCATTTCAACGATTGCCAACTAAAAAACGCTATCAATACGATGCTAAAAAGTTTACATATAGACGTGGACAGTGAACTGCGCCGTTCCATCGCCTCACCAATCGGGCGCCTTTCCAGCGCCTCACCAATCGGGCGCCTTTCCAGCGCCTCACCAATCAGGCTCACTTCGAACGATGAAATTGAGGCAACCAAGGAGAACAAAGAAATTCCGGTAAGAAGCTGAAGCAAATCCATAGTAACATAAAGTAAAACTGTTTCGCCTTGCAGACAATTGCAATTACTCCAGAGCCCAGAGGTTTGGCGGATGTGCAAGTGGATTGCAGCTCGACGGTATCAAAAGAAGATGCAGCAGAACCACAGTCTGATGAATCACCGATCTATACAAGTCCTACAGCTGCCAGAGAGACCTTGTCAACAATTATTGAGGAAAGTGACTGGGAGATGAGCGTGTCCTCCTCGTCATCTTCATTACAGGAGACACAGCAGCAATTGGTTATAAGCAACAATGTGGAGCTATCAGCATTGCCGCTGCGCGATGTGACAAATACAGCTTCCACTCCAAAGCTAATAAAGAAAGGAGATCAACATTTGCGTGTGTCACTTAAAAATTCACCATTGCGTCGCTTGCCAAAGATTACAATAAGCCGCGGCAAAGCAACGCGCACGCCAAATGCTGAGACTGAAAATTGCACTCAAGAGCCGAGCCAAGAGCATGTTAGATATTGTCCACGACCAAGTTCACCCATGCCAACTAATTCTGCGTCGCCCGTTAATTTTAGCGACTTCAATCACATTGTCGATCGTCCGACTGATAGCAGCACACCACGCCAACATTAATATATCTCGAATATAAAAACCAAAAATAAATGAAGGAAAACACAATGCACTGGCATTGATACCACAATTGTAGCAGAGCCGTCCAGTTGCAGCAGCATCAGCAGTCCAAGTCGAGCCTGTCGGCCAACGTCGCTGAAGGAACCCAAGCTTAACAGCAAAATATAATTTGTCTTGCGGAAAAAAAAAATTTATAGAAATGTAGTTTTATTATAATCCTTTTATGTTTATAAGTATTTAATCCTGTATAACAATAAAAGAAATTACATTTTGTCAAATGGGAATTGTACTATTTTAATATCCTTGCAGAGGGTATTATAATTATACTTTTCTGTAAAAAAGATTGTATGCTAAAGCGAAATTTCATGTTTCAAACTAAGTCCCAGGTTTAGGGATGTATAGGTTCACAAGCCAACATTAGTTTGAACTTTGAGCTGTTTCTGAAAAATGTTAACTAAAAGATTAACTGCAGTGTCTTCCAACTCCTTAATCTGTTAAACATTTAGCACGAGTTCAATATCTTTATTTGGATTAAGGATTGCTAAATCCTTTGTTGAAAAGTTGGTGTTTTCCGGCCAGTTCCCATTCCCGATGCCGATCAAAACATTCGGAATCGCAATTATGAACTGTCCTGAATTCCGAATATCGATGCAAAATTCGATTTAAGAAGTTTGTCTCTTGAAAGAGTGGAATGAGAATTATTAGAACTTATCATGAAAAACTAGACAAAATCGAAAAAAATTCAGAATGAAAAGTTCTCGGAAATTCTTAAAGATTAAAACTAAAATTTATTAGAATTTAAGGATTTCGAATACAAATTTTTGGTTTAATGAAATCAAACTAATTAAGCATTTTATGCATTGTAATAAGCATACGTATATAATATTAAATATTTTATTTTAATTTGTGTAAAGGGCAATAGCTAACCCCATACAATATGATGTACGGATATTATTATTAAACTTATACAAAAGAGTCGTGGAGAAACTACAGTCTTGACCAAATTCGAAACACGTACATAAATGAATGTTCATTGTTTTGTTTTGCTGAAACAACAGACATGCGCAAGCCTTATATCTGGCCGACAAATAATTGCACTTTGAATACAATAAGCTAATATTTGGATTTGAGTTGGTTCAGACAATCTCGAACTTGCCCAGACAGTGCTCCAACATTGGCCAATGATGTGGGCGACTGTTCGGCATTCACTTTAATTTCAGCTATAATGTTCTGTATCTTGTTTAATATCTGTTGAGAATTTTCATTTGGTTTCTCGTTATGGTTTAATCTTCAAAAAACATAAGCAAAATCTCCACGGCAAGCAATAAGTAACAAAGTCAACTAAGCATATTCAGTCGACTCAAATTTGGTTTCTATCGATTACATTTGGTCTGTGTAAAAAAATAAATCGGTCTGTTGACACACATGTTTTCGCAGACAGTCTGTGTCGTCTAGGCGCCCCTTTAGCGTTGCTCCTCATTTCTTATCGATATTAATATTCTAGGGATATTTTTCACATTTGAATCGATATTAATATTTAAGGGATATTTCGCACGTTTCTATCGATAATATTAATGAAAGAATGCCGCTCGGCTCGTCGTTTTTAAAATCATTTCCCGTCCTACAACTTTTGAGTGTTTTGCGGAATTTTCGATTTTATCCCATTTCTAGTTTATGTTAAGAAACGCGATCGATATAAGCAACTTGATTCTGCCCACACCGAAAATATGTTTTTATCCTAATTCCGTGGTAAGCATAAGCAATTTAATAAACATTTTTGTTTAATACAGTATTGATTATTTTTAATATTTAAACTATTTGGTTAGCTCAATTATCATGTACTTTTAAAGTTTAACCAAATAGTTTCGATTTTTATTTAATAGGATTATGCATTATATAAACAACATTATATCATTGATCTACTTTCACTGGTAATGTAATTTCATAGTTATTGTTATTGCCTAAAAGCTCTTTGGGATCCACATAGACAGTACCCTCTTTTCCGCGTGCATAAGGTCTTACGCCATTGGTTTGTAAGTAAAAATCGCCATGCACACTAAAATTAAAATAATTAATTGATTAGTTTATGTATATCTGAATGTGGGTTTCATGCTTTCGCTTACGATGTGGAACAATGATGACCCATGACAACCGGTGGACTATTTTCAGAAATTTTCTTCAGCTTAAAGTCATCCCAGCTTTTACAGGCAACGGAATCGAACCGAATAGGAAAGCGATCAGATACACTCTCCGCCCAAAACCACCAGCTACGTCTATGACTTGATAGATCATTATCGCTGAGCATTTTATAGTTTCGCTTTGGGCAACCCGGTTGAAGCGTTTTCCCACCATTAGGCCAGAAATCCGCCGTACCGGTGCTGCTTGGTGCTCCATAAAACCAGGCATCCGTGTGTATAACATCCACAAATTCGGCATCATGTTTGTTCAGATGTGCGCCCAATCCAGCGGTGAGATAGAAGAGCGGAAATGCTGGATCCAAACCGGAAATTCTGTGCAAGCATGATAATAAATGAATCAAAGAAGTCTTAAGCATTTTATTTAGCTCAAAACTTACCTTTTTATTTTTTTGACACCTTTGGTGCGTTTAAAGATCTCGCGTCCTATAATTCCAGCCATCTGTCCGCCCAATGAATGGCCAACAATGTGGAATTTTTCAATATGCAAGCCATGCTCGAACATTTCCAGCAATATTTTTGCTAGCTCTGGTCCCAGCTGTTTTGCATTGACCACGGCATCGAATATATAATTACCATCCGCCAGCTCGCCCCAATCCAGAACAATCAGATTTGTGTCATTACGCTCCAAATAAGCCTCTGCAATGACATGTATGCTCTCCACATCGGGATCCTCCAGATAACCATGCAAATATAGTACCGTATTTTTGCTCAAGTCTAAATGTTCATCCTCCAACAGGCTCTTAGAGTCGTGTAGATCATAAATATCGCTATCTGCTACGCTGGGTCTGTGAAGATACAAATATGTTAGTCTTACTTCAAACACGAGGTGTTATGAAATAAATACATACCCATAGTATAGTATAAACTTGGCTGTTGTTAGATCTGCTCTAGCATTTTTGAGACCACATAATAGCCCTGAAAATAATGATAATGATAAATAAGTATAAGTACATAAATTCAAAAATTATATAATATGATGATTAAGGGCATGGTTTAAGGTCAAAGATAATTCAAAATGCCAAAATGATTGCATATAATTTAAGATTGTAGTGTTATCTGTTATTATCATATATGAAATGGTAACTATTACTGCGTTTACGCTGTGGAACACATGATATCTTCATTAAGTAAAGGTGCATCGGTTGTTTTTCAGACTGGGAGGGAAACTATATGTATTCCATAAGTTCATGAAATATTTATAAAATTGTTATTGCAATTCGTTTTGCGGCGATTTGAAACCTATTTTATTTTTTTTAATGTTATACAGGTTGATCTGATCTGCTTGATCGACTTGGCTGTTGATCAAAAATATATACTCCTACATCGGAGGTATCTTCTTGTACACTTTTTGAAATTATAAATGGACTACTGGGTATATAACATACGTACATACGTATGTATACATTTTCCTTTTCAACTTTATTCGAATCTAATTTAGAGCGCTTACACACGCAAGTCCGGATTAGCAAATATTTAGGTTTCGATATATTTATATAATACATTTTAAATACTTTTACTTTAGAGCCACTTACTGGATTTATTTTTGACGGCCTTGTGCATTTTATTTTGCTGTAAAAACAAAAAAATATAAAAATTAAATAGGTTAAAGCAGCCTTTTGTTATTGCTAGACAAAAAAATATGTAATTACATTTGTTAAGTATGCGGAGCTTATATTATATTATCACAAAATGCAGTAAATTTTTTAATTTTCAACATTTATTTCCGGAATCTTAAAACGTGTTCCACTTAAAAACTTAAGCACTTCCAATCGCTCGCACTGCTAAATCAAAACTAAGCCAAAATCCATAGAATAAATCACATTAGTAAATCTAATTAAAATTCGACGTTTCAATGAGATTTGTGATAAGATAATAATCCAGGCACAAATATATATATGGGACAATATATATGTATATTGGTAAGTTAAAATTATACTCATACATGCAAGTGTGTGTGTGTGTGTATATATAAATGATTGTATGTGTATGTATGTATGTCGATTTCTAAATCGCAGTCAAACAAGCCTTACTCAAGCACTCATCATAATTTTGTAACGGTTTACCTGTGCCATAATTGTGTCCGGTGCCGTTATAAATAAAAGCAAGTGAAAAATACTCTAGTCACAAAAAATCGACTAGTAAATACCCTGTTTTCTGACCTGAAATGTCATTACACATACTTGAACTTTAACATTTTATTTGATATTTGAAATATTTATAATGCAAATATGATATAATTATAAGGTAAATATATGTGTGCGAATATATAAAGTAACTTTTTTTGAAATAGACGCATTTTCATATTCAATTCTTATCGAATTATAAATTATATAACCGAAATTACACCATTTTTTTAAGAGCTTAAGTTTTTAAATGTTAAAAAAAATTTAAATATTTAAATTCTGTACGTTTTGCTTATAACGAACCCATTTAAAACAAACTTTCGTCCAAAGTTCGAACATTTAAAGTAAACTTATTTTTAAAACGAACCATTTTGCATAGTTTCTTGTTCAAGAAGCGAATTCAATGCTAGATCAAAGTGTTGTAAATTAAATACAATGTGAATATCGGAACAGGCCTGAATATATATATATATAATAGTTGTTAAGAATTTTGATGCAAATTTGTAAACTGCAAAATAGTTTGAAAGAAACTCAGGGCAGGTGGGCTTAGGATCGAGTTTTCTATATCTTTTACAGGGTATAGCAAAACACATCCATTTACATTGTGCATATGCACATTCATGGGTATCAAGTAAATTAACCAGCTGCAAGAGACACGAATTTCGAGAGCGCCAGGCTAATCGGTGGTGCGGCGAAACGTTTAATAAAACGCGCCACTTGAGCTCAAAGTGCGATAGCCGCCGAAAACATATTCGAGTAATTAATGATTGTATGGCGCTTGAGCATTTGTTGACCCAACTTGCCACTATATAAATAAACCAACTTTAGATTTATATATATAGATATATACAACAAAGCAATACATACATATAAATATTCCTGCCTAAATAACAGTCGAAACAAATTAAAGCTTGGCCTTAATTGCAGTTTTTGAATTACATCGCTTTGGCATATATATATATATATGTATATACATATATGTAAATACATATACACTTATGTTCATATGTATATACCTTTTACATACATTTGTTTTTTCACTGCATTTGTATACAAATGTTTCGCAAAGCACAAATATTTTATGAACTTTGTCTTTCACACTCACATTTTTTGTGGCAACACACCTTACACATCCATCAATAACACTTCAATTGTTGTACTTGGCATATAGTAAGTATTTTATAAATATTATTTTTTTATTTTACGCGCTATGAATCTTATTCGTTGGCTTTGTAAGCTTTACTAACCTGTGCGCTCCTCAATATACAAAGCGTTCCAAAGCACTGACAACAACTACGACAACTGATCTGCGCCAGTAGCACTCTCCCTCTCTCACTCTATTTCTCGCTCTCTATCTCTCTTTCTCAACACACATTTGCACTCTCTCTCTCTCTCTCTGAAATATGCACACAAGCAAACATTAATAAAAAGTGGCTCAGGTGGTTGCGTACACAAAAAAACAAATATCAAATCGTGCAAACAGAAAATCACAGCGATTGAATGAATAATATTCGTGTTGCGCTTGTGTATTTGTATTTGAATATATTCACAACACTCATACATATATGTTTGTATATATGCATATGTATATATACTGACATATATCAAATCCAAAGCAGTGTTGCCAATATAGCTATTTTCACGTCAGATCTGTAATTTATAAAAAACATAAGCGGAAAACTGCATTTCTGGCGCATTATCTATAATATAGATTATATATACTATTGGCAACGCTCGCACATCCCAAGCCATAGCAGATAGAAATATGAATTTTCGCAGTAGTTTCATCTTATGCTGAAAGTGCGTGCTAAGATCGGATTTTGGAAAAATTCTGTTGGGAAACCTTTTTAATTCATCTTTTCAACTTTTTTTTTAACATTCTATCAGGCTAAAATTCATTTTCAAATAATTTTTTTTTTAAAATTCATAAATGACTGCATTTTAAGGAAAATTCATCCCCTGGGTGTGAAGTCCATGGTCAAAAGTTCAGTTTCCTTGCGAATATCTTCAAATTAATTTTCAAAAATCAGTATAAAAATTCAACAACGACTGCATACCAACTTTCCTCCACGGGAATATGACAGACAGATAAACATTTCACAAGACCAATGCACTACTTTTTACATTTTTTTTAAATAGTGCATTAAAAGAGTCCGGTGCTCGGTTTGTTCGTATGATAAATATTGTCTAATGTGTATATACTATATAGACTCCGATATTGACCAAATTTGACCAGTTTGAAAAATTATCCATCTAATCATAACTTTACAAGCTAAACAGGGCTGAAGTAGAATAAAATAACGTATAATCTTTTTCTTTTATAATAAATTTTATTTTGCATTCAGATGCGATTAACCAATACATTTTGTTTTCAAAGTCTACGCAATTTTTTTTTGTTTTAATAATGATTTTATGCTTAAGTGGTAAATTATGTTATTTAATAAGTATGTAAGTAATATATTCTTATGTGTTGCGTGTGGTGTGGCGCTTTCCTTTTTGCTCGATTTATGCATTTTCAAAATGTTAAATGTGTAGTTTTCGGGGCTTCGGGGTTTCTTAGTGATCTCTTTTGCAGTTGTCGGCTCCATTTCAACACATGTGATCCGGCGGATAACTACAAGTTTCCGTTTTTAAGTGATGCTACACAATAATTATATTTTTGATGCCAGCGTGTGAAATACATACATTTTAAAAATAGAATAAAAAAAAATGATAAAAGTTGATTACGCTGTAAAGAAAATAATTGAATTTCACACATTTAAAGGTGTAGATGTGATCGTGTTACCGGGAAAGAGACAGAAAATATAAAAAAAACAACAATTAGTTTTAGTAAAACATTTTAGGTCAAGTTTTTTTTTCAAAAAGAAACAAATTTTTGACATGGACACATTTTGAGACATAAGATAACATGAGGTTTACGTTTTCAACAAATTATTTGCTTGCGAATTAGATACTGCACTTGAAAGGGGACTGATCCATACATGAGGTGTTCACATTATTCTTGTTTTGGTTGGCTACTCATCCTCTAACATTCAGAACCACTTTTCTGTTGATTATCCTCGTCCGAGTTATTCTCAGACTTTATATTTAGCTCGAGCTCAACACCGCCAGCCTCAGCTGCCGCAGACATTGCCGGCGGCTCAATGACCAGCTTGGAGTCCATGGCTGCTTCAAGCTTCAGACCCATACAGGGCGGTATTGCAGTTCTAAAGATATTCAGCTCCATTTCTATGAGATCATTATAAATGTTCTTATATATGTTTTGTATACTTGCAACATGCGTTAAATAGTGTCAAATGTTGTTTTAACTGTGTTGCATTTTTTTGTGTTTATCTGAGTGAAACTTGAAATTCTTTTGTTATGTTGTGTAAACATAGCTTTGTTTTTCTTTTTAATAAATCTATCAGTCAACTCGTATTGCTCTTTTGCTCATTTGTTCATTAACTTAGAATTAAGCAAAAATTTGCTTAGTTGTTGCATTATAACTAGCTTTTAGTTCCTAGTTCTGCAACAATCAATTAATCGACTTTTTGATTACGCTTTCTTTCCACTTTCGGCAGCCTTTTGCGGTTAAAAACTTCCTTATTGTTGTTCATCTTCTGTATTAAATCCTATATCAATAGCATGTTAATTCAATCCTTCATCACATAAAAGTTTATTTAATCCTCAAAAGTGAAAATGGAAAAATTTAAGCAAAAATCACTTATCTTATCGAAAGTGGAAACCGGAACAGGCCTGTAGGCTGTTTGGGCTGCTACGATTATAATCGACAATCGATGAATTGATTACGAGAAATTTCAAAATATTAACAAGAAAATTAAGAAACAAAAAATTGTTTTGAATTTAGCTTAAATGAACAATTGAGCAAAGCAATGCAGCTGCTTAAGATAGATTTGATTAAAACAAAAAGTAAATAATCATTTCAACACGACTATTTCAATCGTGCAACCATATGCTTACCGGCTGCTATGCCCGCAATCGCTTGTGCAGCAAAATGTTTAACATCCACATCGACATCAACATTCAGTTTGTCGAGCGTGGGCTTCACCTGCGCATCAATGACACTGGCCTCCAAGAACGGCGAAATCTTTTGCAATGTTTTGGCCACATTAAAGCGCACATTGGCAACTGGATCGGCTGCAAGTTGCAAAACAGTGGGCAGCAATAGTTTTGTAGTAATATCCGTGCCACACACCTCAGCCAAAACATTGAGACAGAAAAGACATGTCATTCCTATATACAAAACATCAAATAAGTACACATTCAGTTATTGTTTTAGTACAGTGGGCATAGATTAACACTCACTGTGCAAATAGTTCTTGTTGCGTGCCATTACTAAAATCATTGGAATAATAGCTTGCTCGGCCCACGGTGCGCCAAACTGTTCGACCAGTTTCTTCATGTTGAGTGTGGCCGCCTCCCGAATGGCATAAACGTGATCATTAAGCCAACCCATGCACAAACCGCGCAGCTTCTGATCAAAGAACTCCTGTCCCAGCTGACCTGCCAACGCTGGCATATACTCAATGATGGCCAGGCGCACGCGCCATTTGGAATCCTCAGCCAGCTCCACAATGGCAGGGAGTAGGGACTAGAAATAGAAGTAAAGTACACGATTGATTATCGAACTGCACAAAATGTTTTCTTTACTTTTTAAATTTAACTCACCTGTGAAAGTTGCTGAATGCCAATAACATCGTTGACGCAATCCAAATTTGAGATAATGTTTAAACGCACTTCTGGGCACTCGTCCTTCAGCTGGATGAGGAACAGTGGTAGCAACTGCTCGACCGTTTGATAAGCGCCAAGCATTGGACTGAGTCCCATTATAACAGAGGCCAGTGCCGATTTGACATGTGGATTCGGATCGGAGACCAAATCTCGCACATATGGCAAAATGGAGCTTAGGATGATCTGCACCTGATTGGCCTTATCGAGACTGGCACAGAAATCCTTGACTTTGGTTGCCACAGCAGCGCGCACCTCAGCCTCAGCATCCTTCAGTAAATATTGAAAAGCGGGCACCAAATCAACGCGCGTAATCTCTGGACCCACCGCCTTTTGTAAATCGACAAACTTCTCGGCGACCATGTAACGTACTCGCCAGGACGAATCGCTGGCACACTGCCGCAGCGTGGGCAACACCAACTAAAAACGGTGAAGTAATATTCATTATTATTATTAATCAAAACAGAATCGATTGTATATTTGTAAGATGACAAGTCTATGATTATTAACATCCTTAATTAACACCCTTAAAACACTTACGTGCTCAACATCATCCTGGGGTAGCAATTGCGAAATACTGACGCAAGCTTCAACGGCCAACAGTCGCACCGAATCCTGATCGTCCTGTGCCAACTGCACAAAGTTTGGTATCAAATCGGACTTGAGATATTCCGTCTCAACGACTTTGGCAAATTCGCCCAACTTATTAGCCGCTGCACGTCGCACCATGGGTGTTTCGTCCTGGCACAGTTTGCGGAAATTGGCACGTAACTCGGCCTTCACCGGCTGTGTGACGCGTGGATAGCACACGGAGAATAAACCGCAGGCGGAGGTGCGCGAGGTGAACCAATCGCCCGAGACCAAACGCTGCAGCGTCGGCACTACATGAATCTCCAAATCAAGAGCACTGTGCATCGAGGCAACGGTGCGCAAAGATTCGACTGCCTTGTCCCGCACTACCGTCTCCTCAACGGTCGCCAAACTCTCGAGGGGCGGTAACAAGTACATGGCATATTCAGGGCCACCCACAAGACCTATAAGCAACAATTGACGTTTAAATTTAATTAATAAAATTATTAAAAACAACGAAAAAAAAAGTTATCTTCGACTTGCCGCAGATTTACACAGCTGCAGCAACATTTTACATGTAAAAACCTGAATTTTCAAACGATTGTTTCTATGACAGCTATAAGATACGGTCGCCCGATTTGGATTCAACTTAGTCTACGTGGATGGAACATATTCAGGTCTGTTCCGAGTTCTGTGAGTTTTTGAAAATTAAAAAGGAATGAATTCGAAACGATTTAGGATTTCCGAACGGAATGTTTTCGTTTTCTCTTTTTTGAAACCAAGTTTTCATTGTAAAAAGCCTATTTACTTGTCATCTTGTAGGCATATGCTGAACTGACGACAGCCACGTTTGCTTTCGCACTTCCGCTGCGGTTTTACAGACAGTTTTTAAATTTAATATTATAAATGTGATTTGACTTTTATCAAATGATTAAATTTAGTAATTCTTTTCCAAATAAGATGAAGAACATCAAATAATTGAGTTTAAAAATTTGGTTTTTTTAATTCCTTGTGTAATCTTCAAAAACATAAACGTTTGACGTTTTGTGAATCGGAATTCCGAACAGGCCTGAAAAACATTAAGTACTAGAGAGTTTGGTTGAAACATCTGAACAAACAAAACAATTTTTCATACAACTCAAGATTTAAACAGTTATATCGTCGGTTTCGATTCTGCACAAAGTTTTTAAGCATCAAAACTATTTTTCAGCTCTTACCAATTTAATTCATTTAAAATATCTATATACAACTCCATTTCTAACCGATTGATCCTATGGCAGCTTGAGTTATAGCGGTCAAATTTTCTTAAAATTTTAATACTATGCTTAGATAATGCTACAACTTAGAATTGAGTTATCTTGAAGAACAAATTTGACGATCGATTGCAACTATATATTAAAAAAACGGAAGGACAGACAGACACACGAACATGGCTCTCTCTCTCTCTCTCCCTCTCTCACTGCAAGAGAATAAATATAACATAATTAATTAGTATTACTTGTGAAATTGCCCAACTGATCGGCCAGTGCCAGGAGCACCTCATCCTCATCATATATGGTTTCAGTTAGGAACGGTATTAGTTCAGAGCGCGTGCGTTCCTCGCCCAAAGCAAGTGCAATGGTTGACAGCTTTTTGATGGAGTTTAAACGCAACTGCAATTTTAAATTGAATTAATTATTAATTGTTGATCAAATTCAAAAGTTACAAATTAAGCAAAATAAAAGATAGCAAAAGTTATCGATATACATACAAACGCAACACACACACAATGGCAAATTGCTATGCACACAGTGACGCATTTTTTTTTGCATAGACACTATACATACACACTTGACATATGCATATGTACATACATTGTACACATAAATTGATGTATGTTGGCTTGCTTTAATATTTGCACAACTAAATAGGCTTTAGTTTAGAATGTTACTAACCTGCACATCCTCATTTTTCAATTCATCAATTAGTACCGCAATGGGATAAAGAGAATCATCGACAGATTTGTCGCTTGCTGCCATTTTTCTTTTCGCTCACACTCACACACACTCTGTTAAGGAAATCGGTTTTTTTCTTTTCTATACGGCACGAAATACAATAGTGCAAAATGATTAATGCTTTATTGGCTTTACTATACAATTAAATGCTTTCGCACAATTTAAAATGTATTCCGCTTCAAAATGTCCACTATGAAAAAAATATTCTTTGATTGATTTTCCAGTGAAAATGCGATGTCGTTTCCGTGCAATTTTTTTTTATTCTTCCAAATGACACAACGAGACACGAACGATACTACTCGATACTTTTGTGCTAATAGCAATGCTCTCCACGTTAACAGAGTTACTCCTCACTTAACAGGCAAAAGCCGGATAGCAGTATAATTTATTTTAATTTTCTAAAAACGATACAAATTCAGTTAATTTGAGCAGTTGATCATCGCTTGCAATGCGTGGCGGCGTCTCTTTTACTTTCGGTAGCAAAATGTGCTTATCCCCATCCTGTTCACGTGTCCAATCCGAGCAGGCATTCTGAAGTTCCTCCGGCGTTATCTGAGCCATATTGAGTAAATTCTGCTCGTATATTGAGACATAGGCACTGGCTGTTAAGTTGAACAGCTCTTCGCGTTGTTTGGCTATATTTAAAATAGTAATAATACCGCAAGTTAATTGGTATATATGTTGTAGTTAGCGCTGCTTACCCAAAATATCATCCGTTATGGGCTTTATAGGCTCAGACCAATCATATTTAATATTCTTAAAGAAGTCTGCATAGTTGTTTTGCTGCATAGCAAGATTCAGTAGATTCAATTGTGCCAACTCTTTGTTCTGATCCTTCAGATTATCGGGTATACGCATCCAAAGTAATTTTGCATTGGCACTGTAAGAATATGGAATGCTTGAGCAAATTTTAGTTTAACGAAATATATATTGATTGTTACACACAGTTTGTTTTGATAGAGATAAATAGCCAACAGTTGCTGGTAAAGTTCGGCGACCAGTGCCATATTCTGTGAAAATGTAAGGCACATTAATTTTGCAATTTTTTGACACATGAAGCGATGGCTACCTCTAATTCCTCGTCTTCGAGCTTATTAAGTATATCACTGTATTTATCTGACTGCATTTTAACAACTTCGAAATTCACAATTATACAGCACAAAATTAGTTAGCCTATTGTATGTAGAGATGCGCAATATTTACGTATGTTATGAGTAGCGAGTCTGTTGACTGGTGAGCAAAACCTCTTAAGTGGGGAGCAATTATGTTAAACGGCGAGTGTTCAGTGCAACACTGCGTATTTTGTAGAGTTCAATTGTAGACTGTTTTGCCACAAGTCTCCACTTTCTTTTCGGTGTAAAAAACTAAGCTAGTAACATCATGGGTCGCATGCACGCTCCTGGGTATTTGATTTTTATATTAACAATAAGCGAGTATTATTGCAAAATGTGCTACACAAACGTGCCACAATGTACAGACCAAATTGCAGTATCTGTGCGGCTTGTATCGCGCTAGTTTTGTTGCCAAATTTGGCCATCATGGCAAGCACATGTTGCAAATTAATACGCCCGCTCTTCCTCTTGTTGTCATTCACTGGCTAAACTAACAACATACGTTCTAATTGCAGCAAGGGTATATCCCAATCAGCACTTCCCTACAGGCGCACAGTGCCATCGTGGCAGAAACTTAGCGCTGATGAGGTGAAGGAACAGATCAAGAAGCTGGGCAAGAAGGGTTTGACCCCCTCGAAAATTGGTAATATTCATATTGTATGTACTATTTTTTTTGAGGTTATGTTAATGTTTGTGTTTTTTAATTTTGCAATTATTCCAGGCATTATCCTGCGTGATTCGCATGGCGTCGCTCAGGTGCGTTTTGTTAACGGCAACAAAATTCTGCGCATCATGAAAGCGGTGGGTCTGAAGCCCGACATCCCTGAGGATCTTTACCACATGATCAAGAAGGCTGTGGCCATCCGCAAGCATTTGGAGCGCAATCGCAAGGACAAGGACGGCAAGTTCCGTTTGATTCTGGTCGAGTCGAGAATTCACCGTCTGGCTCGCTACTACAAAACCAGAAGCGTCCTGGCTCCCAACTGGAAATATGAGTCGAGCACCGCTTCTGCTCTTGTTGCCTAAACCTTTTTTTTTGTCAATATTGTCAATATGTGAGTGCATACAATTTAATGTACAAGACCACAAAAGAAAAATAAAATTATAATTTTGAAAAAGTAAACAATTACCACCGAATGCAATCGATTGGAGAATGAAATTGTAAATATTTAACTGAAGTGGCACGCTCAAAATTTGTGATTTTACAGAAAACAGTTGAACTTTTTTTTTTAACGAAAATGTATTAACATCAAAAATATAATTTTCCTTTAACGTATAATGGCACAAACGCTTCTAGAGAAAGCCAAACAATATTTACAACATATGAGTAGCAGAAAAGCGATATATCAATTTTGAGTTGTGTCACTTTAGTTAAATATGTGCGACATATTAACTTGGCTTAAAGTAATTCTCTTGACAATACGAGATATGGTTACGGAACCGACTTTTGTTAGGCAGTTTTTTTGCTGGTTGCCAATAGCAACTAGTTTTATATAGTACGAGTATAATGCATTGTTATTTTCATTATATATAAACAGTACTATGCAACAACCAAAACCAATTGCACGGTGGCTCAGCAACTGGAAAAACGAATAAATTTTTTAAAATGTTATATCTAGGTTATTTTGCTATAATTTTGCTTTAACAAAACTATTTCAAAACCTTAGAAATGTATCTGAATGATTCGCGCAAAAAACTGGCTAATACAAATATTTTTCGACTTTTTATACTAATTTTTTAATTAAAAAAAAAAAATGTCCGTCCGTATGAACGCAGTTTTTTTCCACAGTTTTGATGCTAGGGCAACCAAACTCGGTATACATGTTGGTATATACCATAGCAGACAAAGTGTCAAGATATATATGTCGGAATCGGTCAGATCGGACGACTATAACATTAGGCTGCCATAGGAATAATCGGTTGAAACCAAATTAGTTTTATTATTTTAAATAGTTCTTATATTAATCTTAATATACTGCGTCGCAGAATTAGATATCAGAAATTTTGGGGCTTGAATATGCATGGCCACTAGACTTTTACCTCGTGTAAAGATATTTTTATTTGATATTACCAATTTTTAGAAAACAAATTAAAGAGAGATAGAGAGAAAGAGAGGGAGAGAGACAGATTGTTACAAAGAACATCAACATAAGACATCCTGCGAAACTTTGTGATTGTTTCGAATTTGGATTGAAAAATTAAATGAATTGCAATCAAACGTATTTGAAATATAAAATACATCAAAATATTTCGAAAACCCCAAAGAATCAATTAAAAATAACTGTTTTTCTGCACGAATTTCGACTTTTACTTTTCAATTCACATCCGAACTATGCAAGTGAATTCGGAAATGGGAGCACGCCAGAGTAGTTGTAGTATGAGTAAGTACACTTAAAAACAAGTAAGAACGTTGCAGTCGGGCTCACCCGACTGCGATATACTCTGTTTTCTGTACGTATATTAAAGAAAATTCTTTTAAAGACTACTTATATATATATGCTACGAACTATAAAATTCTTTCTACTAAGTGCAGAATGCTGCAAACGCCCAAAGCAGAGCGAGACGCGTACTTGTCAAAATGATCGCTCGTTTACTGGGGCGGGGGTGGGCGTGTCAAATTTTTTTTTCTCCAAACTATCGATGAGTTCAAAAGTATTCACACTGCAAAATTTGGGGTTTCTAGATATAAGGGTGTAGGAGATACAGATTTTGCTCATTTGCAGGGGCGGTAGTGGGCGTGGCAGTTTTTGTTTACAGATCGGTCGAGGATGTCATCAGTAGTCTTAATGCCAAATTTGGTGACTCTAGCTGCAAAACTGCAGAAGATATAGGTTTTTGCGGTTTGTGGGGGAAGGGGTGGGGGTGGGGGGAAATCTTGACACTTTGTCTGCCTATGGTATATACCAACATGTATACCAAGTTTGGTTGCTCTAGCTTCAAAACTGTGGAAAAAACCTCCGTTCATACAGACGGACGGACAGACGGACATTTCACAAACCCAATATACTCTTTTTTTTCATTTTGGAAAACAGAGTATAATAAATGGCCAAAATGTGCAAGAAAAATTTTACTTTACTTAATATTAGTTGTCATTGTAACCAATCGGTTGAAAAATGAGTTTTTGTTTGAAAAATGAGTTTTTGTTTGAAAAACTTTTTTGATCATAAAGATATTTAAACCAAACTCGCTTGTACTTCATTTCTCTGCGAAGATAACTTTGCTATTTTATTTTATTTAACATTTAATCGTTTTTTAAAATCGGTTATGATAGTATACGCCAGTTAAAGTGAAATTTACGTGCTCAAAAACTGAAAACCTTTATAAACAAATTAAAAAAAAGATTTCTTATTATTTCAGTTGATTATTACTTTATTTTAACTGAAACTATAAAATTACAATTTCTATTGATTTCATTCCATTTTCTAATTGGACAAAGGGTGAATCTAGCAATTATTTCCATTACATTTTATGTAAACTTGTTGATTGATTCATTTATCGAACGTACATATATGTATGCGTATATGTGTATGTTCTCAGCGTATGTACATACATATGTATTAGTGACGAATTCGGTTGCAAAGAGAACTCGAGCTGATTGCCGACCAGCTGTTTTGCCAGTAGCATGCTGCCCTTTCTGGCAGACGGTTCATTAATTTGTTATTGTTGTTTGTGCTGTACGCTTGTTCGTACATTCGTGTTATTTCGTTTAGTAATTTCGTTTTTGTTTCCAATAGACAAATAGAATGATTTTCAAGTTTAACTGAACGAGCATTGTCTTTTTTGAAATAAACGTATGTACACCTGTTCATTTTGATTCACATAAATTAAACAATTACATATAATTTTGTAAATAAAAAGAATGCTTCAAATGTATATAGTACACATACATACATATATATGTATATACATTATAATTGCATATATCTAATAGTTAATGTTTGTGTGTACTATGCTTGTGTGATTAGATAATTAAGAAAATTGCAAAAACTGGCCTTTATCTTAAATCACAATAGATAATTATAATTAGTATTAGTGGATGAACAGGAACTAACTTTTTGTGCTGAAATACCGTTGGTATTAGCTGTCTGTGGATTTCTGATGTGTGCTTGCTACATACATATATATCTACTTATGTACATGCGGACCCATATGTATATATGTACATACATATGGAACCGCTAAAGCAAAGAAGAAGCAACATAAATGAGCAAACTATCGAAAATGCCGCCCGCGTGTTTTGTTCAATTGCATGCATACATACATACACAGCTATGTGTGCGAATATTTATGTGCATGTATGCAGTACTTGTAAACTCCCGTTAGACTGAGCCTCTCACGTGTATATTAACATATATATGTATGTATATATATAATTGTTTGATCCATCCATATACTTATTTATGTATGCTATAGCAGTCCTTAGCAACCGCTAACAAAAATGTAGGCAGATTTTGTATATGGATGACTTTTGTATGTACAACCGGCAATATTAGTGCTGAAGAGATGCATGTACATACATATGTATATGCATTATGCATTCATATACATATGTACATATGCTCGTATGTATGTATGAACATGTGCGCAAAAATAATTTGCTTAACTTATTAATGTTTTTGTTTTTAAAGCCTGGATGAAGTATTGTGTAAAAATTAGAAGAGAACAGATCGAATAGCAATGTTATGGTATATAGTGGCTATAAAAACAATTGTTCCGTAATTAAGTTGAATGCCACATTTATTATTATTCAAAAAAAAAAAAAAAAAAAAATCCCATTTTCATTATGATCAATTAAAAAAAAACACTGAGCATAACCCCGCATAGAAGACTTTATATGCTTTATAAATTTGATCGAATATAGAGTTTTTGCATAAAAAAAGGTAAAAAGCAAACATAGGACATTGCTTTTTTTACAATTAGATTGTTAACTCGTATCGAAGACCAATTTAATTAATATTTCAGCAAGGCCTTTTGCAATCCAAAAATAGTTATTTATTGCTATTTACTTTAAGCCCACTTAAGAAGAATACGGAAGTTAACGCTTTGTGTGATCAAAGCACGTACATACTTACATACATAAATACATACCAAACAAGTAAGAACGTTGCAATCGGGCTCACCCGACTGCGATATACTCTGTTTTCTGTACGTATATTAAATAAAATTCTTTTAAGACTACTTATATTTATATGCTACGAACTATAAAATTCTTTCTACTAAGTGCAGAACGCTGCAAACGCCCAAAGCAGAGCGAGACGTGTACTTGTCAAAATGATCGCTTGTTTACTGGGGCGGGGGTGGGCGTGGCAAAATTGTTTTCTCCAATCTATCGAAGAGTTCAAATGGAGTCATACTGCAAAATTTGGTGTTTCTAGCTATAAGGGTGTAGGAGATACAGGTTTAGCTCATTTGCGGAGGCGGTAGTGGGCGTGGCATATTTTTTTTTGGCAGGTCGGTCAAGGATGTGGTCAGTAGTCTTAATGTCAAATTTGGTTACTCCAGCTGTAAAACTGTGGCAGATATAGGTTTTTGCGGTTTGTGGGGGAAGGGATGGTGGTGGGGGGAGATCTTGACACTTTGTCTGCCTATGGTATATACCAACATGTATACCAAGTTTGGTTGCTCTAGCTTCAAAACTGTGGAAAAAACCTGCGTTCATACAGACGGACGGACGGACAGACAGACCGACAGACGGACATTTCACAAACCCAATATAATCTTTTTTTTCCATTTTGGAAAACAGAGTATAAAAATATGTAGTATTTGTAAATTAGAGTTTTGCAGACAAAAGTTATATAATACGTTAAAAGTAAAAATGAGCAAATCGAGAATGCTCGACTAGAAGATGTCCTACACTTTATACCCTTGCTGAGGATGCTATCTTTATTTTTACTCCCTGTTCCCATTAAAAATGGGAAAAAGGGAGTTATAAAGTACGGCAAATGTGTGTAACAGACAGAAGGAGGCATTTCCGGCTATATAAACTTTATATATTCTTGATCTGTCTGTCTGTATGAACGCGTCGATCTCAGAGACTATAAGAGCTAGAGACACCAAACTTGGCATGCAGGTTCCTGTATACCATACGCAGATCAAGTTTATTTCAAATATCGGATGCACCCCCCCGCACCCCCGCAAATCGCAAAAGACTCCCACAGCCACAATTTTAAAGATAAAGCTTAAATTTTTGGTACACATGTATGTTTAATCAATGTCTTTTGGAATTGTAAATTTCATCACGATCGGATAAATAGCACCAAATTTATGGAAGAATCTATTTCCCCTGTCTCAGCAGGCAGCAACAACAGTTTGACATGTACTGTGCAAGTTGAGGACGCTGCTTGCTTGTGTTGCCGCTGAACTGCTTGAAAGGCAAGTTGGGAGCAGGGAGTCTCGTAGTCGGGCACACTTGACTAGAGCATTGTTACTTGTTTTTTCAAGAAATTGTGTTTTTTAGGATACTTTGACCACACTTACCAGCTCTGACTTTTAGTTTAACTTAATATGTATCTACATTTTCAACATCGGACCACTGACACGGGAACAATCGCTTGAGAGCGTATTTATGTATTTGAAAAACTTGTTTGTTTCTCAAGCTTTCTCAACTAAACTCGTCTATTCTAAATTTTAGAAGTTTCTTGTCATTCAAGTTTTAACCAAATCGGATGACTATATCTTATAGAAATAATCTGATAAATATGAGTTGTATGAAAAACTTTTTTGTTTATATCAACCAAACTACTAATTCTTAACATAATTATATTCCACACATGTTGTAAATGCAAATATTTCATTTTTTTTAAGTGCAATTTTTGGAAAACAAAACAATTGCTATGAAAATATGCAATATGATATCCACATTCGTCTTAAAATATTTCACAATGTATTTTATATTTATCTTACCTTAATTTGTTAAATTGGCGCAATTATATATTATACCCTTTTTTCATTATTAACTATTTATCAGTTAATGCGATTTCAGTAGTAATTAGCAATCAACAAATAACAATATCAAACAATTAAATTCTTATCTATTTGGTTTTCTCTTGTACAATACATATTTACAAAATATAGGTTTCTCAACTCAACCGTACGCAATGCAGTCGGTAAAAACAACTGATTTGCCGGAGAATCCAAGGGAGAGTGCCAATTTTATATCAGCAGCATGTTTTTGGTATGTCATTTTAGTTTAAGTTCATACAATTTTATCAGATTTATTACATGCTTTTATTAGGTACACAATGCCCACGTTTCTCAAGGGACGAAAGAAAATGCTGGAAACCGATGATCTCTATATGGCTTTAAAGGAGCACAAATCAGGTGCGTTTATTTAACTTGTATAAATATTGTATCCACTACTTTTAAAGCATCTTCATCACAAATAGATATGTTTTCATTGGGTCCTTTATATAATACTATAATATATTAAAATATCTATAAATTAGACATTTTGTTCAAGGAGCAAAGAGAAATTGAATTCCTGGTGTCTATAAGTTTTAATTTTTCCGTCTTTAATAAAAGTAACCTGGGCGAATTCCTGCCAATTGTTTACCATTTTTCTAACCATATTTTAGCTACCAAACTTATCAAGTCTATGCCCATTTCCGAAAACACTATTCATTTTAAAACGTTTTTGTATTTGTGTTCCTGTTTTCGAATGAGTTTTAAAGAAAAACTCAAATACTTCTCATAGTACTGTCTTAAATATTTGGAATTCAGAACAGTTTCGAATGTTTTCAACCAAATCGGAAATGACAACAGGCCTGAATGTGTATTTTTCTATGACGCCAAATGTTTTCGAACACTCTGGAGGTGCTTCAATTACCATCATCAGACAAATACGTTAATATCAATGATTGTGCAAAAAATTAATAAATTTTTAAATGTATATACATATGTACAATCTACATCAATAAATGCTAGACTTATGTAAAATGTACACACATATTTACAGTACAATAATTGATTTCTTTCAATTGTCGATTGCGCAAATCATAACAATTGAAGTCAAATATTGTGCTTATTTTTATTGCAGCTATATATTATAAATATATAATATACCTATGTACATATATATTCTGGAACAGTTGGCATCATTTGCTGAGCTTAAGAGCTTATCAGCTTAAAATATTATATGCACATGCTTAAATTCGGACATTGACTTGTAGAGAATTGTTTGTCTGAGAAATATTTTGTAATTCTTTGTGTTGTTGAATGTATTCTGAAATGAATACTTTATCGTATATTTACGAATTTCGCAATGCAAAATGCATCTTATCTATAATATAATTACACAATAAAATGATTGGGCAACATTTTATTATATCATATGAATCATTTAAGGATTATTATTTTCGTTACGATAAGTATGTCGTCAAATGTTTTTTGACATTTAGCAGAATGATGCAGCGAAAATGTTGACAATATCATCATATCAATAACATAATACTTATATCAAAAAATTGAGGCCCCTAGTAACTATTGCTACTGAGCATAGATTGCAATTAAAAGCAACAAAGTGATTGATCTTTTTTGAATCTACATATATATTTTTGCGACTTTGAATATAGTCAAGATCAAGGAAGCTATAAAAACAAACTAAAATAAATCAATTAATACAGCATAAGAACTTTTGAAAAAAAAAAAAAACAAAATTTAGCATCTTTATTTTTATTTTATTTATTTTACTTAATTAATGTCGACTAACAGCAGTCGAAAAATTACAGAATTTAAATTTTAAATGAATTAAAAAATAATTAAAATGTAAATTTAAGATTATTAACTTAAAAATTAAAAAAAAAAAATAAAAAAACATTAAAAAAAAAAATAAAAAATTTTTTTTCTTTTAAATTAAGAAACTTAATTAAAAAAATTAAAAAATTTACCATACATTTTAATGTATTGTGTTATAATTCAATTGTTGTTTATATTTTTTTAGAAACTCTGGGTAACAAATTGGACATTGCATGGGAACGAGAACTACAAAAACAGCAGCAGAATGCCAAAACAAAACCTAGCCTGCTGCGGGTGCTAACAAAAGTATTTGGCTGGTACTTTGGACTTTTGGGTCTGGTGCTCTTTGTACTAGAACTGGGTCTTCGGACGCTGCAGCCGCTGTGTCTACTTAAGCTTATATCCTACTTTACACACGGCGCGGAGACGATAGAGGCCGCGTACTACTATGCAGCTGGCGTTGTGGTTTGCAGCGCATTGAATGTCATGATTATGCATCCCTATATGCTGGGCACCATGCACATGGGCATGAAAATGCGCGTCGGCCTGTGCAGCATGATATATCGCAAGGCGTTGCGGCTGAGCAAGTCGGCGTTGGGCGACACAACAGCTGGGCATATTGTAAATTTAATGTCAAACGATGTGGGACGCCTAGATTTAGCGACAATATTTGTGCATTACTTGTGGGTTGGGCCGCTGGAGACGCTCTTCATCACATATCTAATGTACTTGGAGGTGACTAATATAGACTTAAATATATCAATTTGTTTCCTATATTTAATATTTATTTAAATTACAGATTGGAATTGCTGCTGTGTTTGGTGTCGCGTTTATGCTGTTGTTCATACCGCTGCAGGGCTGGCTAGGCAAGAAGACATCAGTGTTAAGAATGCGAACGGCGTTACGTACGGATGAGCGAGTTAGAATGATGAATGAAATAATTGCTGGTATTCAAGTTATCAAGATGTATGCCTGGGAATTGCCATTTGAGCAGATGGTTGCCTATGCGCGTAAAAAGGAAATCAATGCAATTCGGCACGTTTCCTACATACGTGGCATATTGTTATCATTTATCGTTTTTTTGACGCGCGTTTCCATCTTTCTAAGTTTGGTGGGCTATGTTCTTTTGGGCACATTTCTAACGCCAGAAGTGGCCTTTGTGATAACGGCTTACTATAACATTCTCCGAACCACAATGACAGTCTTCTTTCCACAAGGCATATCACAAATGGCCGAAGCCTTGATATCCATTAAACGTGTGCAAAAGTATATGCTGTTCGAAGAGACGGATGTTAGTGATAAGACCATAGATCTTTCGCTTGCCTCACCAGGCAGTGATCAAATAACAATGCTTTCAAAACTGGATGAGGAGAATGAGGATGCAAAAGAAAAGCTGCTGATGCCATCAACGCTACCGAACATCAATGAAAACGCCGTGCTCTCCGAAGCAAAAATATCGATTAACGCATTAAAGGCCAAGTGGGATCTCAGCTCTCCGGACTACACTCTCAATGGCGTCAACTTGCGCGTGCAGCCGGGCACTTTGCTGGGCATTGTTGGACGTACGGGCGCCGGCAAGTCAAGTCTTATTCAGGCCATACTTGGTGAGCTGCCCGCCGAATCGGGTGAGATTCGTGTGAATGGAAGTTTCTCATATGCATCGCAGGAGCCATGGCTATTCACTGGCACCGTTCGCCAGAATATACTCTTTGGCCAGGCCATGGACAGACGTCGTTATGCGCTGGTGGTAAAGAACTGTGCCTTGGAGCGAGACTTCGAGCTGCTGCCATATGGTGACAAGACAATTGTGGGCGAACGTGGTGCTTCGTTATCTGGTGGTCAAAAAGCGCGCATTAGCTTGGCGCGTGCAGTCTACAGGCAAACGGCAATATATCTGCTCGATGATCCGCTTAGTGCTGTGGATACGCATGTGGCACGCCATCTATTCGAGAAGTGTATGCGTGGATATTTGCGGGATCGCATTGTGATACTGGTAACTCATCAGCTACAGTTCCTGCAACATGCCGATCAAATTGTGATCATGGAGAGAGGCCAAGTGAGCGCCGTGGGCACTTACGAATCGTTGCGCGAATCGGGCCTAGACTTTGCCTCAATGTTGGCGGATTCGTCACGGGATGAGCATGGCATGGACGAGCGTTCTCGTTCCAGATCGGGTTCGGTCAGCGACAAGCGACGCAACAGCGAGCAGTCACTTTGCTCGCTCGCCGATTCGTGCCTGGATGAAACGACTGCTGCTCAAATGCATGTGCAGGAGTCACAAGAACAGGGCCACATCGGTCTAAGACTCTACAACAAGTACTTTCAAGCTGGCGGCGGTTTCTTTGCATTCATTGTCATGATGGGCTTTTGCATATTGTCGCAAATTATGGCCTCGCTTGGCGACTATTTCCTTTCATATTGGTAAGTGTTGTGTATACTTATACCAAGATTACAATTCATAATTTTAATACGCAGGGTTGCCAAGAAAGGAACTGTGCAGAATCTTAACGAGCACAACCACCTCGTGGCCAAGTCATCTGGTATACCTTTAACAAATGGCACAACGACACTTGTCTCTCATGAGTTGGAATCTGGTCTATGCATTTGGCTTAACGAATTGGGCTGGTCTGTGGATGCGGAAATGCTTGATACTTATATATTTACATTGATTACCATTGTTACAATCGTTGTGACATTGGCGCGCTCATTTTTGTTCTTTAATTTGGCAATGAAAGCATCCACAAAGTTGCATAATTCCATGTTTCGTGGCATTACACGCGCTGCCATGTATTTTTTTAATACGAATCCCTCTGGTCGCATTCTGAATCGTTTCTCCAAGGACATGGGTCAAGTGGATGAAATACTGCCAGCCGTCATGATGGATGTCATTCAAATCTTTCTCTCACTGGCTGGCATTGTCATTGTTATAGCCATTGTTAATCCACTGTTTCTCGTTCCCACCGTGGTACTCGGCATCATTTTTTATCAGCTGCGCACGTTTTACTTGAAAACTTCACGTAATGTCAAACGTTTGGAGGCCATAAGTAAGTTAATTACTAAGCAATTGTTTAGTTACATTATTCTCTAACTATTTGCATATATTTAAATAGCTCGTTCGCCCATTTACTCACACATGGCTGCCTCGCTAACGGGCTTGTCGACTATACGTGCCTTTGGGGCACAAAGTGTGCTCATCAGCGAATTTGATAATCATCAGAACTTGCACAGCTCGGCATTTTATATGTTTATAAGCACATCGCGAGCTTTTGGCTATTGGCTGGACTGTTTTTGCGTGATCTACATTGGCATTATAACTCTGAGTTTTTTCGTTTTCCCACCTGCCAATGGTGGTGAAGTGGGTCTAGCCATAACTCAGGTAATTTATGCCATAATACGGTAGCTAAATTCAAATTAATTTTTTTTTGTTTTTAAATTGTTTCAGGCCATGGGTATGACAGGTATGGTGCAGTGGGGCATGCGTCAGTCGGCGGAGCTAGAGAATACCATGACTGCCGTGGAGCGTGTTGTAGAGTATGAAGATATTGAACCAGAGGGTGCTTTGGAAACTCAAAATGATAAGAAGCCATCCAAGTCTTGGCCCGAGCACGGCAAGATAGCGTTTGAAGAGCTAAGCCTACGTTATTTTCCCGATCCCAAGTCTGAATACGTTCTCAAATCTCTCAATTTCGTTATCAAAGCTCGTGAGAAGGTCGGCATTGTGGGTCGAACGGGCGCAGGCAAATCGTCGCTCATAAATGCATTGTTTCGCCTTTCCTATACGGACGGCTCCATACTGATTGATAAGCGTGACACACAAGAATTGGGCTTACATGATTTGCGCAGTAAAATTTCGATCATACCACAGGAACCTGTTCTCTTCTCTGGCACAATGCGCTACAATTTGGACCCCTTCAATGAGTATAGCGATGAGAAATTATGGTCTTCCTTGGAAGAGGTTAAACTGAAAGAGGTTGTTGCTGACCTACCCAGTGGATTACAGAGCAAAATAACTGAGGGTGGCACCAATTTTAGTGTGGGTCAGCGCCAATTGGTGTGTCTGGCACGTGCAATTCTTCGTGAGAATCGCATCCTGGTTATGGACGAGGCCACCGCCAATGTGGATCCACAAACGGATGCACTTATACAGACTACTATTAGAAATAAGTTTAAAGAATGCACCGTACTTACAATAGCCCATCGGCTACACACAATAATGGATTCGGATAAAGTGCTTGTCATGGATGCAGGCAGAGTTGTGGAGTTTGGAACACCATATGAACTATTAACGTGTGCAGAAACGAAAGTTTTTCATGACATGGTCAAGCAAACTGGCAAAGCAACCTATGAAAATCTGCAAATGGTTGCAAAAAAGGTAAATGACATAACATTGTAAATTAGTTGGCATTTGATTAAAGTATTTTTTTTGTTTGTTTTAATTTTCAGGCATTTGAATCAACACAGAAGTCTCGAAAGTTATCGTCCTAAGGTCCAGCATATAATTAATGTATCAGGGATTTTTAAAACCAACCCTCCAAATGTAAATATTCATATACATTTCCAGTTTATCATATTATACTTTTCTCATTATTTTATATAATTTTATATATACATATATATATATATATATTTTCTATGTACTTACATATGTGCCTATGTATTTAATGTAATTATTGTTAGATGTTCGTATATTCGTATGTATATAGTTTATTAAGTGTCTAAAGTGTAAGGAACAAAGTGCCTTACAAAATAAATATGTACCACCATAAATTCATAGAAATGTCTACATTGTATTTTTTAAAATAAATCAATAGCAAATAAAAAATATATCATCCTGTCCAATACCCATTACTACTTTGAATTTAAAACTACAAATGAATCATGTAAGGATTATAATCAATAAGGCTCGGTGTGGCACTATTAAAATATGACGAACACAGTCTTACGTCATATGCCTACACTTCTTTTCTACTTTTTTCCACTACTTATCAGCACTATTTTTTACAGAACGAGCCCGGCGCCCTTGTCTTTTATATTTTGGTGCCAAATCGATTCAAATCCTTTTATATTTCCCCTTGTTGAATAAAAATGTGTGTTCAGTTGGTCCACTCTAAAGCTCATGTATATACAATATTATACAACTGCAACGATCCGGCAACGCTGCTGTGTATGATGATCACAGCTGTTGAAACAGCTGTTTGGTATATAGAGATTTTCAGTGAGTAAATATGTTTTAGTTATGTTTTGAGCAGCCGGCTGAGGACTTGTGACCTCAGAACTGCTTTAGTATTTGTTGAATGGAAAGTTTGTTTTTATATACTTTTCACACATTTAAGTAAAGTAGCTACAGTTGTAAAACAACTGTTTGCTTGTTATGATAAAAAAAAAAATTGAAAAACATTTGCATATTTAGTTCGTTGTTCTTATCTCAAGTGTGATATAAAAGTTTGTTTATCGCGCGGCAAAACGTTTTAAAACGTTTATGCAAATTTTAAATGTTTGTCTATATGGTGTAATCTGATCGTTGTGTGGCTCGAGAATAAATACATTGCAAATTGTAATTGATTCTGTTTAAAAACAAGTCAAATTATATAAAGAAGTGTTAAGCTAAGATATTTTACACAAATATAAAAGCTGGTTTTTTTGAAAATGATTGCCGATAAGTTGGCGTCGAATCCGCGAGAGAATGCTAATATCCTCTCCGCCCTCATGTTTTGGTAAGTATGACGGTTTTAATTAATATTTTTTAAAATTCAGATAGACCAATCATATGAATTTTAATGACTTGGGCTTTTCATAGAGTATACTTATTTTTTAACTGCGTACATGTTATATGTATATAGTTCCAAGTTTTTTTATGTTCTATATATATTTTTCAACTTTGATTAATACAAAACACTAAAATATTAAAAAGATTGGAAACAATAAAAGTTTAAAAAACATTTATGTTTTTTTTTAAGATACATATCTTAACCAACTTTTGTTATACTTTACATATATCGTGTGTTCAAAATAGTTGAAAATAAAAATGTTTGCAATTTATAATGGTATCTGCAAGATTATAATATCTTCGTCACTCAGAAAATGTTTTTCTTGTTTTTAAATAACTTGTATCGTTTTATTACAAACTGACGGTAGTCAAGTAGACATGTCCTATCTGTTATCAATGACAAGATAATATTCATTATTTGCTTATCACCTGTAATTATATGTGTGGCACATCTTGTAATTTAAACTTAAGCAATTAAATAAAAAATAGATAACAAACAAACGTTTTCGTTTTTGATAAAATTGTTCACATTGAACATAAGGTTAAACGCAAAAAAACCTCAAGAATTAATAATATGTATCCACTGAACTTATTAAAAATGGGTAAAATTGGTAAAATATGGGTCTAAAAATGTAATTATTGATCTAAAAGTAAATGTAGTATTCATAGATTAATTGGGTATGAAAAAAAACTCAAAATAAAAACATAAAGTATTCCCTCATAAATGGTACAACAGGCGGGGAATTATAATAAATAAAACATTAAGTTTGAAACTAGAAATAAAAATGTCTTATTTAAATCTTTTTTTAATATTATTATTTTTATTTATTTGATTTCAATAAAAATAATTACATGCAGACATATCTTTACAGCTTTGCTCTACCCATACTGTTCAAGGGACGCAAGAAAACATTAGAACCGAACGATCTTTATGACGTGCTCGATGAACATAAAGCAGAAAAGTTGGGTGAAAAACTTTTCCAAGCTTGGGAGGCTGAAATAAAGACATGTGGCAAAAAGGATTCCAAAAAACCCAGCATGTTAAAGGTTGTACTGAAAGTATTTGGTTGGGATTTGGTGTTATCAGGTCTTGTAATTGGAGTGCTGGAATTGGGTTTAAGGTGAGTAAACGAAATTGATTCTTTTTCCAGTTTAAGTATATTATTAATCTATTTTTGTTTACTCTAGAGCCACCACACCACTTCTGCTTGCCGGCTTGATATCAGAGTTTTCTACAAATGGAAATGGACAAAGCCTTGAAGCACAACTCTATGGCGCCGGCTTAGTTGTGTGCACAGTAGCAAGCGTGCTGTTGTTCCATCCTTTCATGATGAATATGATGCATATGGCCATGAAAATGAGAGTAGCCGTCAGCTGTGCTATTTATCGTAAGGCTTTGCGCTTGAGCCGCACTGCACTGGGTGGCACAACAACGGGGCAAGTGGTGAATCTGATCTCTAATGATTTGGGTCGTTTTGATCGTGCCCTAATTCACCTTCATTTTTTATGGCTAGGGCCTCTGGAGCTGTTGTTTTCTTCATATTTTCTATACCAGCAAATTGGAGTTGCTTCTTTCTATGGCATTGCCATTTTGCTTCTCTATCTACCGCTGCAGACATATCTGAGCCGAAGGACTTCAGCGCTGCGTCTGCGCACTGCGCTGTGCACAGATCGACGTGTGAGGATGATGAACGAGATCATCGCTGGCATCCAAGTTATCAAGATGTATGCCTGGGAGACACCCTTTGAGCAACTGGTGACTAAAGCACGATCTAGCGAGATGAGAGTCATACGCAAGGTGAACTACATTCGTGGCGTTCTGTTGTCCTTTGAAATAACGCTGGGGCGCATCTCAATCTTTGCCAGTTTGCTGGCCTACGTCCTCACGGGCGGACAGCTTACGGCGGAAAAAGCCTTTTGTGTGACGGCATTTTACAATATTTTGCGACGCACGGTTAGCAAATTCTTTCCTAACGGCATGACACAGGTGGCCGAGTTGTTGGTATCATTGAGACGAGTAACTGATTTTATGATGCGGGAGGAGACTGATGTGATGATGCTGGGTGACGAAGAGGATGAGGACAGGGAAGTAGAGAACAAACATCTATTAGACAATGGCAACCATCCGCAGTCATCGTTCTCCTCCAATATGAGCGTGGAAATCAAAGATTTGAGAGCACGTTGGAATGCAGATCTTTCTGATCCAATTTTGGATAACATAACTATGATGCTGCAACATCCCCAGCTGGTGGCTGTTATTGGACCAGTTGGAGCTGGTAAATCCAGTCTCATACAGGCCATGCTTGGTGAGTTACGTCCTGAGACGGGCACGGTGAAGTTAAATGGCCGCTGCTCCTATGCGGCACAGGAGCCCTGGCTCTTCAATGCCACTGTGCGTGAAAACATACTCTTTGGTCTGCCGCTGGACAAGCAGCGATATAAAACAGTGGTCAGGATGTGCGCCCTGGAACGCGACTTTGAGTTGCTCGATCAGGGCGACAAGACACTTGTTGGTGAACGTGGCACATCCTTGTCCGGTGGCCAGAAGGCTCGCATTAGCCTAGCACGGGCAGTCTATCGCAAAGCGGATGTGTACCTTCTTGATGATCCCCTTAGTGCTGTGGACACGCATGTAGGACGGCATCTATTCGAGCAGTGCATGCGCGGCTTTCTGCGCAAACAGCTGGTCATATTGGTTACACATCAGCTGCAATTCTTGGAGCAGGCCGATAAGATTATCATTATGGACAAGGGCAAGGTGACGGATATTGGGACCTATGAACATATGCTAAAGAGTGGTCAGGACTTTGCCCAGCTACTAGCCCAGCGTCCGCTGGATGAGACTGAAGGCGAAGACGATAATAAGGATGTGCAGGCTGCAGGCGATGCCAATGAAAAAGAAAGTTCGTACTCCCGTCAGAATAGCGTGGAAAGTTACAGCAGTATCTCTTCTTTGGGCTCAAGTGCCGATGATACATTGATGGCAAAAGATAAACCCAAGGAAGTGCAGGAATCTCGCTCTGCAGGAAAAATCGGTTGGGGCATGTATCACAAATACTTTTCTGCAGGCTGTAGCTGGTTTATGTTTATACTGGTTATGTTCCTATGCATTGGAACCCAAGTGATGGCATCGTGGGGCGACTACTTTCTGTCATACTGGTAAGTAACTGGATATATATTTGGATATATTGACATTGATATAAACTATTCTACCTTTCAGGGTTAAAAGCAACTCCTCAGCATCCTTGGATATATACTTCTTTACTGCTATAAACGTAACACTGATCATTTTTGCCGTATTGCGAACGATTCTATTCTTCAGCGTTGCAATGCACTCTTCCACTAAATTGCATAATTCAATGTTCCGGGGGATTACACATGCTGCAATGTATTTCTTTAATACAAATCCATCGGGACGGATTTTAAATCGATTTGCCATGGATTTGGGTCAAGTGGATGAAGTGCTGCCCGCCGTTATGCTGGATTGTATTCAGATTTTCCTCACTTTAACCGGAATCATAAGCGTGCTATGCGTAACAAATCCTTGGTACTTGATCAACACCCTCGCCATGTTCTTATCATTCTATTATTTACGCGACTTCTACCTCAGTACATCGCGCGACGTGAAGCGACTCGAAGCCGTTGCACGTTCGCCTATGTACTCTCATTTTGGAGCCACCTTGAATGGTCTGCCCACGATACGAGCGATGCGCGCACAGAGGATGTTAACTGCGGAATATGATCATTATCAGGACAATCATTCCATAGGATATTACACATTCCTCTCGACAAGTCGTGCCTTTGGCTACTACCTGGACTTATTTTGCGTGATTTATGTATTAATCATAATATTAAACAATTTTGTCAACCCGCCTGAAAATCCGGGACAAATAGGCTTGGCCATTACACAGGCAATGTCAATGACTGGCATGGTGCAGTGGGGTATGCGGCAGTCAGCTGAGTTGGAGAACTCCATGACTTCCGTGGAACGTGTGATTGAGTACAAAAGTTTGAAATCCGAAGGAGAATTTGCAGCACCAACTGACAAGAAACCGCCAGTAAGTTGGCCAGAAAATGGTCAAATTGTGGCTGAAGACTTGAGTTTACGTTACGAACCAGATCCCAAAGCTCCTTATGTACTCAAATCGCTTAACTTTGTCATCGAATCATGTGAGAAAGTGGGGATTGTAGGCCGCACGGGAGCGGGAAAATCTTCATTGATAAATGCATTATTTCGCTTATCGTATAACGATGGCTCTATACTGATTGATAAGCGGGATACGGAAGAGATGGGGTTACATGATCTGCGCAGTAAAATATCAATCATACCTCAGGAACCGGTGCTCTTCTCTGGAACGATACGGTACAATTTAGATCCATTTGAGCAATATCCTGACTCCAAATTGTGGCAAGCTTTGGAAGAAGTAAGAGCATGAAGAAAGAGTATGATGTATGATGAATTTTAATTATTTTTCTTACAATTTCCAGGTGCATCTCAAAGATGAAGTTTCCGAACTGCCAACTGGTTTGCAAAGTAACATTTCCGAGGGTGGCTCCAATTTCAGTGTGGGTCAGCGCCAATTGGTGTGTCTAGCACGTGCAATTTTGCGAGAGAATCGCATCTTGGTCATGGATGAGGCCACCGCCAATGTGGATCCACAAACGGATGCACTTATACAGACAACTATAAGGAATAAGTTTAAGGAATGCACGGTACTTACAATAGCTCATCGACTGCACACGATTATGGATTCGGATAAGGTTATGGTTTTGGATGCTGGGAATGTTGTGGAATTTGGTGCTCCTTATGAACTTTTGACAGGATCCAAGAGTAATGTTTTCCATAGCATGGTAATGCAGACCGGAACAACGACATTTGAACATCTACTGAAAATAGCAAAGAGTGTAAGTTAATGAATGAAATTGAATAATTCATAAATATAAATATCAAATTATTTTCCTTGCAGACCTATGAAACCAACCAGAGGAAGACGAAGTAATTAAAATTGTCAATTTGTAAAACTGCCAAATCTTTTGTTCCTTAATGGAATCAGATAAACTTGTATCTAGTTGCATTTATAGTTAATGTTTAGATATCAATATGGTACAAATGTTGAAATACAACTGCTTTACGAAAAACGACTTAATAAATGTACTTTGAAATTGTATGAATTAATTTAGAGTCATTGAATCTTCCAGAACTTTCCTATAATTATAAATTTGAAGTATAACATCAATTGAGAGTCAAATATGGAAAAAGTTATTGTGTTAATCTTTCACAACATATATTATGGATTTTACTTAAGTTGAGTTGATACGGGCAAAAAAAATTGATCAACTTACCATAGCCTGAGGTAGTTGTTTTTCTTTTTTTTTTAGATGATTGACAAGTATTATTTAAACCTTAAACGGAGCACACATTTCATCTACATGTTTTATATTTAAAAATACAAAAATGTACGTATCATACAAGTAATAAAAGAAAAACTCTAGACAAAATTAAAACACGATTCAAATTGAGCTGGTACATACAGAATTCGAAAATTAAAATTATTATACTTATATGATGTTTAAGTTATTGCATTAAAAGTGTAAGATTACCACATGGAATTGCTTAAGATATTAGTAGTAAGTAGTAAGATATTAGTAGTAGCATTACAAAAATAATCGCTCTTATTTATATAACAGGAAACATTTAAGAGAGGTTCGATTTCGATGCGACTAGCGCACCGGCCAGTACTTAACCATCAGTGGCATGGTTACACCAATTACAATGCTGGAAATGAGATTAACGCTGTGATTGTCCAGAATGCGTAGTCCGCTAATATGACGCACGCCTTTGCTGGGCATATCCACGATTGCCGGAATATTGAAGCAGACCGCCCAACACCGAGTCCAACAGCGGGCCAAAGAGTCCGGCAAGCCCGCCAAGCAATATGATGGGCCGCTGTGGTGGACTGACGAGCAGCATTTTGGCATAACGCACAGTGACAAAATAGCCAAGGCCAACGATCAAGCCACCCAGTAGGTTTACCAGAACTCCAACGAACGAAATGCTGCCATTGGTGCCACGTGGCACGCGTCGACAGCTTATAATAGATATGGGATCACGTGTAGAGAGCACGCTGCCCAGTTCACTGCTCCAGGTATCACCATTACAGCAAGCAAACGAGCTCGTCACCGCAATGCCCAGCCAACTGGAGCGATACTCCTTAGCAAAGTTAATCGCACGTTCACCGCTGCCACAGTCAATCAAATAAAGCAGCGCCAGCTGCGTCGCCATGCCGCCATTGCAGAGCTCCTGTTCCCAATTGCGCTCTTCTTCGCCTTCTTTGAACTCATGTTCAAATTTACGTTTCAATTGCGCAAGAAACTTGTTTGCACACGATGAACTGGAGAAGAACACCACCAGACTGAAAAAGAACGGATGACTTGCGATGGACAGCGCGACCGCAACAACCACGCCCAATGCCGCGTCAGATTTGCTCACTGAGCGTCGTCGCAGTGCAATTGTCATCAAGGGCAGCGGCGCCAATGTGGAAGACAACCAGCGAGTGGATGGTATAATCGTAGTTTCTTCATAATCGTAGCTCCAGAATTTCGAGAATGCCACATTGCCCAGCCACATGAATAAGGAGATGGGTATGGAGAGGCCGCAAAAGAGCAAAGGCATCCAGTCACCGTTGGCCGAGTTTCATATATTAAGAAATTAAACAAAATTAATTGTTTTTCAAAAATGTAAGCAAAAAAGAGACCACTTTTTAGCAAACCAACTTTTGGCAGAAGCCAAGGACGCTCGCTTGATTTCCGTGTCGATCCCATCTTTTGTATTTGCATAAACATATACTCATATACAGACTTACATGCACAATATAGCGTTTTTACTACTTTGAACAAGTCCAATCAAATTATTTAACTTTGAACAAAGAATTAGTTTGATTATTTCAGTTTCCATGTTAAATTTGCTCTAACGTGAAAGTTTGATTTTAAATAAAATAACGGTCTACCCTAAAGCTCATGTGCTATAAATATGTATACAGTATGGCAACTCTGCTATATGGCCGGGCTCAGCTGGTGGAACAGCTGTTGAAAGGGATTCCAAGAGAGTAAATAGTAAATAGATTTTAGTTATGTTCTGAACAGCGGCAAGAACTGTTTAATTTAATGAATGGTGGGGTTTATTTTTGTTTTGCATACTTTTTTCTTTTATAAACCTGTGTCATCAAACAACTGTTTGATGTGTGGGTGTGTGTTTTTTTTTGTTGTGTGATGAAATTGTGATACATATTCATCTGATATTTTGTTCTTATCTAAAAAGTGATTAAAACTTTGTTAGATGCTCGGCAAAACGTTTCTTTTCGTTTAGATTTACATATATATGTAATTATGCATGCGGATTCAAGCAAGGAATGCGGCTATTTCTGCTCCAGCTTAAATATAATATTGTAATTGTTCGATTGCTCCAATTATCGATAAATGCTGTTGCTTAACGGAAAATTTTAACACAGTTATAATATGCTTCGCTGACATTGGCAACAGCAGCAGGAAATGTCAAAATGTTTGTCCGCTTAAAACGTTAAAATCATGCGAATGACACATGACCGATCGATTTGATTGGCACTGGGTTAAATTCATAAGGAGATATAGAATTGAATATACTAGAGGCATATCTGATTTCTAAATTATTCAAGGGTTGTTAATTTGTATTTAACTTTACACCTCTGTTCCTGTTTCTCGGCGAAATTTAGTATTTCTACTCAAGACATTCGAAAGATCTTAAATTGATAAGTGCATTCAATCTAAAATCAAAGTAAAATTAATACGAAAAGTTGTATTAAATGTGAAATCGAGAACTCCAAAGGAAATTCACTTTCGAAAAACCTTGTTGAAAGTGGTAACAGTCAGAGTATTTAATAATTACAACTGCATTGTTTGTCGTCTAAATAAATAAATTATCAAATTTTGAAAAATTAAATTTCATGGACTTGGACTTAAGCCTAGTCTGCAGTATGATAAATATTATAGATAAAGCAATTTGTAATAAAAAAGTTGTTGTGTTTTTCTCACCAAAATAAATATTTTAATTTAGACTTGAACTTTAGACTAGTCTGCAGTATGATGACTATTAATAGATAAAGCAATTTATAAAAAAAGAAGGTGTACTTAAGAAAGATATCATAGATGTTCGGATAAGAAGTTCTAATAGTGTTTTTCTCACCAAAATAAATATTTTTATTTAGCAACCTTTGTATTATGATTATAATTTTATTACTAAGTTTATGTCTGTCTCCTTTTATGCAAATTAGTCTCAGCATTTTGAACCTTTTTATTTGCATATATTGGTTAATATTTTAATGAAAATGGTTTTGTTTAATACTCCTGTGCAGTGTTTAGCTGTTTACCGTTAGAAAAGATTATGCTCAATTAGAAATAATTTTTCTGATGCTGTCATAAGTGCAGTTTTATAGCATATTTAACATATAATCTATCGAAAATAACTGTTCTTTCTTATTTCGCTTAGGTATATGTTAGAACTGTGATTTATTGAAGATGGTAGCCGATAATTTGTCGTCTAATCCGCGGGAGAATGCTAATTTCCTTTCCGCTCTCATGTTCTGGTAAGTCAGTATAAAATTCAAAATTATGTTTTGTTTCAGATATAAGATGAGGACTTTGAACTTTTACACATATAGTAGTAGCATAGTATATAATTGTATGTTGCTTAAGGCGTTTTTAAAAGACCTGTGTTAAAGTATCTTATAATCAAGGGTTTTTAAAATTAACGTATTATTCATTACTTTTATTTTAAAACTACTTTTTGACTGGATAGTTAAAGTACTGAGATTTATGCACAACGCCGTTATCTGGCGATTTCTTAAAATAACTATTTATTTATCTGTTTGTTTTTTTTTTTTTTGCATTTGTTTAGTTAATTGTTGTAAAACAGATGTATTGAATATTTAAAAAAAAAAAATAGATTTATTTTCAAACAAATATGCACGCTAAGATAAGAAACACCCTCTACAAAGCTCTGAAATAGAGCGCAAGCAAGCATATAAGTTCTCTATAAGGTTTGGAACCTTTTGCGATATGCCTTTTTCTGAGCTGACGCAATATTTAAGTGGAAAACTTTTGTTTACTAAAGAGAACTTCCAAAATAAATATACTTAATGCAACTATTGATTTCTTTAAAACAAGATTAAAGATTTATCTTTATAGTTTTGCTCTACCTATACTGTTCAAGGGACGCAAAAAAACATTGGAACCAAACGATTTATATGATGTACTTCAGGAGCATAAAGCAAACAAGTTGGGTGATAAGTTATACCACTCATGGGAGGCCGAGGTCCAGAAAAGTGCTCGATCGGATACCAAAAAACCTAGCTTGCTACGTGTTGTATCGAAAGTATTTGGATGGGAATTTGTGTTATCAGGTCTTGTAATTGGAGTGCTAGAATTGGGTCTAAGGTGAGTACATGACTTTGATCCTTTTTTCAGTTTAATTATATGATATATTAATCTTTTTATTTCTTCTGTAGAGCCACGACACCACTTCTGCTTGCCGGCCTAATATCTGAGTTTACTACGAATGGAAATGGTCACAGCATTGAAGCACAACTCTATGGTGCCGGATTGGTGGCATGCATAGTAGCAAGCGTGCTGTTATTCCATCCCTTCATGATGAATATGATGCATATGGCCATGAAAATGAGAGTAGCCGTCAGCTGTGCCATTTATCGTAAAGCTTTGCGCTTGAGCCGCACTGCACTGGGTGGAACAACAACGGGGCAAGTGGTGAATCTGATCTCCAACGATCTGAGTCGCTTTGATCGTGCCCTTATCCACTTGCATTATCTATGGCTGGGGCCTCTGGAGCTGCTGTTTGCCTCATATTTTCTCTATCAGCAAATTGGAGTCGCCTCCTTCTATGGCATTGCTCTCTTGCTCCTTTACCTGCCCCTGCAGACTTATCTGAGCAGGTTGTCCTCAACGCTGCGTCTGCGCACAGCGTTGCGCACAGATCGACGTGTGAGGATGATGAACGAGATCATCGCTGGCATCCAAGTTATAAAGATGTATGCCTGGGAGACACCCTTTGAGCACCTGGTGGCCAATGCACGATCTAGCGAGATGAGCGTCATACGCAAGGTGAATTACATTCGCGGTGTGTTTCTCTCCTTTCAGATTACGCTGGGGCGCATCTCAATCTTTGCCAGTTTGCTGGCCTACGTGCTTACGGGTGGACAGCTGACGGCGGAAAGGGCTTTTTGTGTGACAGCGTTCTATAACATTTTGCGACGCACGGTGACCAAAAACTTTCCTAACGGCATGTCGCAGGGAGCTGAGTTGTTGGTATCATTGAGACGAGTAACGGATTTTATGATGCGGGAGGAGACTGATGTGAAGATGCTTGGTGACGAAGAAGATGAGGATAGAGCAGCAGAGAACAAAAATTTATTAGAAAATGGAAACCATCCGCAGTCATCGTTCTCCTCCAATATGAGCGTGGAAATCAAAGATTTGAGAGCACGTTGGAATGCAGATCTTACTGATCCAATTTTGGACAACATTACTATGACGTTGCAACGTCCCCAACTGGTGGCTGTTATTGGACCAGTTGGAGCTGGTAAATCCAGTCTCATACAGGCCATGCTTGGTGAGTTACGTCCTGAGACGGGCACGGTGAAGTTAAATGGCCGCTGCTCCTATGCGGCACAGGAGCCCTGGCTCTTCAATGCCACTGTGCGTGAAAACATACTCTTTGGTCTGCCGCTGGACAAGCAGCGATATAAAACAGTGGTCAGGATGTGCGCCCTGGAACGCGACTTTGAGTTGCTCGATCAGGGCGACAAGACACTTGTTGGTGAACGTGGCACATCCTTGTCCGGTGGCCAGAAGGCTCGCATTAGCCTAGCACGGGCAGTCTATCGCAAAGCGGATGTGTACCTTCTTGATGATCCCCTTAGTGCTGTGGACACGCATGTAGGACGGCATCTATTCGAGCAGTGCATGCGCGGCTTTCTGCGCAAACAGCTGGTCATATTGGTTACACATCAGCTGCAATTCTTGGAGCAGGCCGATAAGATTATCATTATGGACAAGGGCAAGGTGACGGATATTGGGACCTATGAACATATGCTAAAGAGTGGTCAGGACTTTGCCCAGCTACTAGCGCAGCGTCCGCTGGATGAGACTGAAGGCGAAGACGATAATAAGGATGTGCAGGCTGCAGGCGATGCCAATGAAAAAGGAAGTTCGTACTCCCGTCAGAATAGCGTGGAAAGTTACAGCAGTATCTCTTCTTTGGGCTCAAGTGCCGATGATACATTGATGGCAAAAGATAAACCCAAGGAAGTGCAGGAATCTCGCTCTGCAGGAAAAATCGGTTGGGGCATGTATCACAAATACTTTTCTGCAGGCTGTAGCTGGTTTATGTTTATACTGGTTATGTTCCTATGCATTGGAACCCAAGTGATGGCATCGTGGGGCGATTTTTTTCTGTCATACTGGTAAGTAACTGGATATATATTTGGATATATTGACATTGATATAAACTATTCTACCTTTCAGGGTTAAAAGCAACTCCTCAGCATCCTTGGATATATACTTCTTTACTGCTATAAACGTAACACTGATCATTTTTGCCGTATTGCGAACGATTCTATTCTTCAGCGTTGCAATGCACTCTTCCACTAAATTGCATAATTCAATGTTCCGGGGGATTACACATGCTGCAATGTATTTCTTTAATACAAATCCATCGGGACGGATTTTAAATCGATTTGCCATGGATTTGGGTCAAGTGGATGAAGTGCTGCCCGCCGTTATGCTGGATTGTATTCAGATTTTCCTCACTTTAACCGGAATCATAAGCGTGCTATGCGTAACAAATCCTTGGTACTTGATCAACACCCTCGCCATGTTCTTATCATTCTATTATTTACGCGACTTCTACCTCAGTACATCGCGCGACGTGAAGCGACTCGAAGCCGTTGCACGTTCGCCTATGTACTCTCATTTTGGAGCCACCTTGAATGGTCTGCCCACGATACGAGCGATGCGCGCACAGAGGATGTTAACTGCGGAATATGATCATTATCAGGACAATCATTCCATAGGATATTACACATTCCTCTCGACAAGTCGTGCCTTTGGCTACTACCTGGACTTATTTTGCGTGATTTATGTATTAATCATAATATTAAACAATTTTGTCAACCCGCCTGAAAATCCGGGACAAATAGGCTTGGCCATTACACAGGCAATGTCAATGACTGGCATGGTGCAGTGGGGTATGCGGCAGTCAGCTGAGTTGGAGAACTCCATGACTTCCGTGGAACGTGTGATTGAGTACAAAAGTTTGAAATCCGAAGGAGAATTTGCAGCACCAACTGACAAGAAACCGCCAGTAAGTTGGCCAGAAAATGGTCAAATTGTGGCTGAAGACTTGAGTTTACGTTACGAACCAGATCCCAAAGCTCCTTATGTACTCAAATCGCTTAACTTTGTCATCGAATCATGTGAGAAAGTGGGGATTGTAGGCCGCACGGGAGCGGGAAAATCTTCATTGATAAATGCATTATTTCGCTTATCGTATAACGATGGCTCTATACTGATTGATAAGCGGGATACGGAAGAGATGGGGTTACATGATCTGCGCAGTAAAATATCAATCATACCTCAGGAACCGGTGCTCTTCTCTGGAACGATACGGTACAATTTAGATCCATTTGAGCAATATCCTGACTCCAAATTGTGGCAAGCTTTGGAAGAGGTAAGAGCATGAAGAAAGAGTATGATGTATGATGAATTTTAATTATTTTTCTTACAATTTCCAGGTGCATCTCAAAGATGAAGTTTCCGAACTGCCAACTGGTTTGCAAAGTAACATTTCCGAGGGTGGCTCCAATTTCAGTGTGGGTCAGCGCCAATTGGTGTGTCTAGCACGTGCAATTTTGCGAGAGAATCGCATCTTGGTCATGGATGAGGCCACCGCCAATGTGGATCCACAAATGGATGCACTTATACAGACAACTATAAGGAATAAGTTTAAGGAATGCACGGTACTTACAATAGCTCATCGACTGCACACGATTATGGATTCGGATAAGGTTATGGTTTTGGATGCTGGGAATGTTGTGGAATTTGGTGCTCCTTATGAACTTTTGACAGGATCCAAGAGTAATGTTTTCCATAGCATGGTAATGCAGACCGGAACAACGACATTTGAACATCTACTGAAAATAGCAAAGAGTGTAAGTTAATGAATGAAATTGAATAGTTCATAAATATAAATATCAAATTATTTTCTTTACAGACCTATGAAACCAAACAAATACAAAATAGTTGAATTTCTAATTTGAACATGGATAATTTTTAAATTGCATTTACATACGTAATTAGGCACTATTTAGATATATTAGTTAATGTTTGTGTCTTGTAAATAGTGTTCAATGTGAAATAAATGTACTTATTATGTTAGTGTGAACATTTTTTAAAAATCCACCTATCGTCCGGGCTCTTAAGGCCCATTTTCACTTCCAATGCTGAAAATCGCAATAATCCATATTATCTAAGTACTCAAAATGGTTATGTAAAAACGATTTCGGTATCAAGTGGAAGCTAGCCTTTAAGTAATAGATTAATCGATTACAGCAACAATTCGATAAGCATCAAAGCAACGAAGGCACATGTTTTTGTTGTTTGTTTGTAAATTGTAGTAAACACTTGTCTGTCTTCTGGAGTACGTTAATTAAATTTTAAAACTTTATTTATGCGTGGGATATGAAAAGGAGTGCTATAATGGATCCGCAGTTAACTTATGAATCGGCAGTTAAGAAAGGTAAAGGCTGTTATATTTGTTACAGAACTTTTCCAATCTATGAACATAGATAAGAACTGCGTGCAATGTATATGAACATTGATTGTATAGTTATATTTATATTATTTAAATTGCAGCTCAGTTGGTGGAGCGAAACCCACAAAATTTACTAGATCCTCTGCGGGTTTCTATGCATGATCAAACTGATATAATACATTTAGCACAAGAAATACAATCTGCAGATAAGCATCTTAAAAATAGCACAAGTCAGAAATTGATTGTTATTCTGGATCAGGTAAGCGTTCTGATATTCTTTTCCAAACTAGTTGTAACGAAAATAATTTCAGATAAAAATGTTGCAAGCACAAGCTATGAACATACTCAAAGAGTCGAACGAGAGTCGGGCACTACACACAGCTGCATGCAACTTTGCGAAGAAGCCTGGTCATATCTATCATCTTTACCAAAGGGCAACAGGGCAAACTTACTTTAGCATGTTATCACCGGAAGTATGTATTTGCTACACTTCTACTATCTGTATATACATATTATTTATTATAATAGGAATGGAAAAATGCTGTGGACCAAACATTTAAGGGAAGCTATAGGCTCGAATACGATTTAAGCTGGACACCAATTGATAAGATAAAGGAGCAGGATGAAAAGCTCAAATGGGTGGAACAATGCATGACAAGTGGAAATGACAACATGCTAGCCATCGATTTCAATATCTCAAATACTTAACATGTTTATTTTCAATAGATTTTTCTCACGACAGCTACCTGCATGGGTAGTAGGCCAGTCTTTAACCGAACTTTAAACATTAATCCAATCTTTTTGCAATTTGATATTTGAATTGTAATTCTATACAATAAATTTTTCGTATGTCGACACTAATTAACAAAAGACAAAAACTGGTTGCGGAAGTGGGTGCCATACTTTTTATTTTCTGTTCATAATATCTTTTGGATATACTTAGGATAGAGACGATTAATCATACTGAAACATCTGTCTTACAGTAGATACATATTTGGATACATATCAAATCTTTATTACGCTTTTTTTATATACAAAGTAGTTCAAGAGTATTGCGCTTAAATAATTCAAAAATTTGTATTTCACAACTTAGTAAGCCAAATACTACTACTAAATTTTAGAACAGCTAGTACAAACAACTACTACAGAATTAAAGAACAGCTGCTTCCATTTACAAAATAAATTAAAATACAATAAACTTTAATAGACAAAAAAGTAAATGAACAAGTCAAAATCAAATTAAGAAGTCCCACTGTTTTCATTGTAGATGAGAATTATCGATATATCGATAATTTATAGGTAAGCAATACTGTTGTCATCCCTGGACGTTGCTGCAGCTGTTTTGTTTACGCTGTAACAGCTGTGTTATTTTTACAGTGAAAAAATTTCTAATTTTCTTTTGTTTGGTTTTTTGTGATTTTTGTTAACGTGTACAATGTCCACTCAGAACGGAATGTATTACAGCCTGCTGGAGTGGTTCAAAACACTCAATCTGAATGCACCACATGCAAATGCTGAGGAGCTGGCAGATGGCGTTGCATTAGCGCAGGCCTTGAATCAATTTGCGCCCGAGTCATTCACAGATTCGTGGCTATCCAAAATCAAATCAAGCGCTGTCGGCAGCAATTGGCGTTTGCGTATGAGTAATCTGAAAAAGGTCGTCGAGGGCGTCTACGAGTATTACGGCGATGTGCTTAACTATACGCTGCAACATGATTTCGTTAAGCCAGATGTGCAGGCCATAGCCGAGAAGTGTGATCTTAATGAGCTGGAACGTCTGCTGCAGCTGGTATTGGGCTGTGCGGTTAACTGTGCCAAAAAGCAGTCATATATCTGTGAGATTATGTGTCTGGAGGAGGAGTTGCAGGCGAATATAATGCGTGCTCTACAGGAATTGGAGACGTCGACACGTCAGACGTCGGAGGGAGGCGTGGTTAGTTCTCTGTCGCGTAATTCCATTAGCGGGATGCTTGAGGGCAATGCTAAGAATTTGGAGGAACGGGATGCAATGGCTCAGAAATGTTTTGAAACGGAGAAGAAAATGTTGCTGCTTATCGATGAGAAAACCAACTTGCAACAAGAGCTGCAAAAGTTGCAACAGGAGTTTGCTCGCCTCGAGCACAACACAATTGGAGATGATGGCGTTTCACTGGGACCAATACAAGCAGGTTCCGTGCGTTACAATGAGCTCAGGTTAGTACTTTTTAATTAACTAAAGTTCAATTGTAATAAAACTTTGAATGCAAATTTCAGGAGACAACTGGACTTAGTAAAGGAGGAGCTGTTGCAGTCGGAGGGCGCACGTGAGGATTTGAAGATTAAGGCGCAGCAACAAGAGACCGATTTGTTGCATATGCAGCAACGCATAGATGAATTAATGGTATGTGTGTTGATCAGAATATGTTTTTATGTTTTTATTCAAATTTATTTGCCAAATAGAAAAGCACCGCGGTGCTTACAACATTGAAAGATGAGGTCGATGTGCTGCGGGAGTCGACTGATAAGTTGAAGGTATGCGAGGCGCAGCTGGAGACCTACAAAAAGAAACTAGAGGAGTACAATGACTTGAAGAAGCACGTCAAGATGCTTGAGGAGCGAAGTGCAGACTATGTGCAACAAAACGCACAATTCGAAGAAGATGCTAAGCGATATGCCAACACAAAGGGACAAATTGAGCTCTTTAAAAAGGAGATACAGGATCTGCACGCCAAATTGGACAATGAGAGCAGTAAAAATGTAAAGCTAGAGTTCGATAATAAGAACTTGGATGGCAAAAATCTAGCTCTGCAGCGTGCTAAGGATAGTTTGCTGAAGGAACGCGACAATTTGCGCGAGGCCTTCGATGAGCTTAAATGTGGTCAGTTGTCAACCAACTCGGGCAGTTTAACGGGCACAACAATGTCGCGGGAGCTGCAGCCACCGGCAATGATGGAAAAAATACAACGTCTCGAGGCGGAGAACAAAGCGCTGCGTGAGGGACAAGGCGGTCAAACAGCATTGGCGGTATGTTATCCTATTTAATTGGAAATAACTTGTAATTGGAACATTTTCGTGTCTTCTTGCAGCAACTTCTAGATGATGCAAATAAACGCTGTGAGAATCTGCGAGAACAATTGAAGACCGCTAATGAACGCATCCTTTCCTTGTCGCATGCCTCGCAAAGCGATGATCCCATATTGAAGGAGTAAGTATCGAAATTATATTTTAAGCTTGCCAGCTTCTTAAGAGTTTTCCTTCCTTTATGTAACAGAAATGAATTCAGCAAACAAATCAAGCAGCTAATGGAACTCAATGAACAAAAAAGTATGTCTAACGAAAAAGAAAATGCATTTATAATACAATTTTATATATATTAATCCCTCGTTAGCACTGCAAATCGAAGAATCTGCTACGCAAAACTCAACAATGCAGTGCAAAATTACACAGCTGGAGTCAACTTTGGCTACACGAGATCAGGAATTAATGGCCTACGATGCCAAGTACCGCAAATGTGTTGAGCGAGCTAAGGAAGTCATCAAGAACATCGATCCGCGCATTGTCAATGGTTTGTATAACACTAAGTTATACCCTTACAAACTATATATATATATATATATATATGCCTTTCTATATTTACAGTGATTGATGCTAGTAATTTAGAAAAGAGCGTCGATGTGATCGAAGAGGAATCCAAAACTAAAATGAGCGTCATGGAGGAGCAGCTAATGGCCACCGCCTTTTACAGATTGGGCGTAAATGCTCAACGCGATGCTGTCGATTCCAAATTAGCTCTATTAATGGGCTCAGGACAAACATTCCTGGCGCGTCAGCGACAATCCGCGCCACGTAAATCATTGACTACAATGAAATCAAAGTAATTTGTATTGGTGCAGTTATTTGCGTTAAGTCTTTAAACGCAATCGTTTACTTCGTTTTAAAAATATATATGCATATTTATATAACGCAATTATTTATTCGATTATAATCGATTATATATTTAATTCTATTTTTTTTAATCTATATAACTTCCTTAGTTCATATTAAACAAAACTGTATATAAGTGAACACACAGCAATAAACCATATTTTATCCCAAGAAAGAAAACAGTTTGTATTAGATTTTTAAACATTATTGTTGTTTTAATTCAGTATTTGATACATTTTACGCAAGGGTGTGGACAAAACATAAATAGTCTGGAATTATACAATTATTTATAATCGAGTAATTTGTTTGTCTTTGGTTTTCTCTTTCGTTTTTGTTTTTGTCTACACATAGAGTCTTTTTAGCATTGGCACACGTCAAAAATGCATTTGTAAATTCGCATCTCGTGTTTGAATTTCTATATATATAGTTTAAGTACATATACATATATACGAGCAGGCTTAATAATAACTTTTAATTTTCTTTCGTTAATCTTAAATGTGAGGGTTTTTTTAGTCTGGTGTTGGAAGCCAAAAAAAAATAAAGATGACAAAAAACACTATCGTCATATCATATCATCCATAACAAAGCAACAAACTTGCGCAGTCTACATACATACATATATATATACTTAGTACATAAAAGCTATACCATCGATCTGTACAAGGCCGCTATAATCCTACCAGGGACGCCACATGCTCTCATCGGAACCGTGCTGGCCGGCAACCTGTTGTGCCCGGTACTCCTCCTCTTGACGCAGGCGCAGCGCCTGTCGAGCAGCGCTGCTCGTTTGTGGACTGGCATCCAATGCATCATTCTCATTGGAACCAATGCCGCTCTCCGAGCGCGGCGATGACTGTTGCGTTGCCGGTGCAGACTTGAGTTCGGAGACGGAGATACCCGAACTAACCGAAACAGCCGCCGATGAGCTGGCTACAGAGGCGGGTCGCTCCGTAAGCATTGCTGTTGCAGCAGCTGCCGCAGCAACTGTTGGATTGTTTGCCACGCTATTGGCATAAGCAGCTGCCGCAGCAGCGGCCACGTGAGCTGCCTCGAGGCTGCCCGCAAAATTGGGGCTTAATTTGCCAGCCAGATGTGGCTGCAAGCGCTGCAATTCAATAAGGCGCTCAAAGTCTGTACGCGTGGCAACGGGATCAACTAATGGTTGAGCGCTTAGGCCCAAGGCTGCCGCCAGCTGCACATAATGCGGGGGCAGCACAAGTACACCATTGGTGGCACCTCCACCACCACCCTCAACTTGGCTCTGGGCCTTCAGCTGTTGTTTGTACTGCTCAAGGACATTGACGCAGACCACCTTGTTGGCATCATTCTCGTAGCCCAGCTCGATTGTGGCGCCATTTGGTGGCGATTGTTGGATCGTTGGCTGCGTTATGGGCGCCTGTTGGCCGCGATTGTTATTCTCGTCTTGCGGTGCCAGCACGGCTGTAGTTTGTAGCACGCGCTGATCGCTACCAACTAGCAGCGTTGCCTCTCCTAACTTAAGTCCTTTGCTGTAGTCCAGCGGATTGGAGTCCTGGCTGCTGTAATCGAGTGAATGCTCCTCGGCCTGCGATTGCGTTTTCTTGATATCAAAACAGGTGCTGCTGCTGTTTGGACTGTCTGCAAAGTTGGCAGCTGTTGTGTGCGGGCATATCTCAACATCGATCTCAGCTATGCATTGATCCAAGTGTCGCAGCAGCCGTGCCTTTGATCCAGGCTCCGCCAATGTGGGCATATTACCCATGGGTGGTGGCTCCGGTGTGGCCAAGTAACGTGCCACTTCGCGTGCACAATCTGTGTAGCCGGCTCGATATTTATTCACAGCTGCGGACAAAAGTAGAGCTTGAGCTTAAAGCAATTGGAATAGGATTAGGAAACTTACTAGGATCATCTAAATTGCGATGTCGCTGAAAGTGACGCACTGTGAGCTCCAAGATGTCCGCCTTCTCCAACTTTGTGTGCTTCGCTTGGCCATCGCCGCTTTTGGCATTCTGATGTTTGGTGGACTCTAAGATGAGGGCCTTGAGTATGGCCAGGCTTTGATTGATGCGGGCACGTCTGCGCTTCTCCATGAGTGGTTTATTGGTACGTTTGCTAATGTCCTGCGACGAGGTTACATTTTGTGATGAGCTTACCAAACCAATGGATTTTATGCCGCTGCCATTGGTAGAGCTGGAGGCGGAGAATCCGAGGCCTAAGCATAAACAAAGTTTAAAATAAACACATTTAAAATCCATACAAAATTAGTTTTATTCAAATCGAAAAATTATATTTGTCCTTGATTCGATTTAATATTATTTGCTATTGCAATAAGAATATTCAAATATTCAAATATTCAATATTAAATAAAAAAAAATATAAAATAAAAAATATAAAAATATTCAACATCCAAGTCGAAATAGCCATATCCGTTTGTCTGTCCGTCTGTTTCTATGCAAACTTGTCTCTCAGTTTTAAAGCAATCATAATGGATCTTGGCATAGATGCTTCGTTTTGTTGCCGGATCGAATTACTTCAATATATAACTGCCATTTATTTCTTATAAGTGCAATAACATATTATTATTTAAGATAAGTCAGTTTTCAGTTTTGCCATGCCCCTTAGATTGCCAATTATAAGTATCTTTAGCGCTTCTAAGATTACAGTTTTTTGTTTTTACGTTTTCTTTTGATTTAAAGATTTCTACGTGTAACATATTGTTATTTAGCTCTGTTTTGAATTTCACTTTCGAATAATATAATTTCATTTTAGGAGCGAGTTCAAATTAAACTAACCTAGAAAACAGCTAAGCATCTTAATTAAATCTTACTACAAATAGTATGCAACATAGTTATCTGTAAAATTGTCGGTAAACGTTACACAATATCAAAAAAAACTGAGTTCGTCTCAGCATATTAATAAAACTTGGTATAGAGGAATCAAGGATAACGGGTTAGATCACTATATTATACATTAAATTGGAAATAAATGGTAAATAAGCTTAGTTTTTTTTTCAAAAAACTTTAAAGTGTCAAGTCTTATAATTCTCGTCCAATCTCATATGAGTGACTATCTTATAGGTAGATATGTCAATCAAGCTCAAATTATTAAATCACATAATGCTATTTGAAAGCTGACAAAACTTGATTTAAATCGGTTTACTATAGAGCTCAGTTATTGTTTGCAAGACTTTTGTGGTTTAAGCTCAACTAATTTTGATGAAATAAAATCATAGAAGCGAAACTTCTTGAAATATTTAAAATTTTTGCTATTTAGTTGTTGAACTTGTGAAGTACATCAATCTAGATTAAATGCAAGTAAATTCGATCCGCAATTTCCGTTCAAAAGCGAAAATATTAGATTTGAGGGAAGTACACTTTCGCAATATCTTATCAAAAGTGAAAATCGCAACAGACCAGAAAATATTGCATACTTTAAAGAGACTTATGACACAAAATAAGACAAGTTTTTAAGTAGTAGTTAGGTGTTGCATGTTCTAAGATCCCATTATATGGGGTAAGTAATCCCTTGTGGGAGACAATATGGCTAATGAAGCCGATTTATATAGGCATCTTGCAAGGTTTTGACAACTTCAAACGAGTTAAGTTTCCTCTGGGCAATATCTCGAGCCCCCATTGAAAAGCCAAATCAAAATAACTCGAATAACTTTCATGAGTATGTAGAGAATCTACAGAGACTTAATCAACAGAGCCGAATCACCAGGATATAGGAGAAGATACGGCATTAACTCATCGACCATATGAATTTTCATCAATCGATCTCTAGTCTACAAATATACACATTTTATTCTTTAAAAATTTATTAAAAATAAAATGTCAAAAAACTCCAAGCAATACCATATTTTTTTAAATTAAAACGAATTGTTGAACTCTGAATTCTATTCTGATCCCCAATTTCGTTAAGATATTGCATAAGTGATTTTATATAAAATGTTGATATTTTCAATTTTGGTAAGATTTTGCGGATTGAATTCACTTTCATTTGATTAAGCATTAAATGTGCAAATTACCATTGAGTTAAGTTTTAATTCACTAGATGAGCAATTAGCAATTTTGAACCTTAACCAAAGTTTAAATTTCGAAAAGTTTGGACGAAAGTGGAAGTCCGAAAAATTACCTTTCTATTCAAATTTTTAAAAAATGAAGGTGAACTTTTAAAAAACGTTGCTTACCCGCTGCTGATTTATTTTTGGTGTAATCCTTATCACGTTTTGCTGTCATTTTGTCATTTTTACTGAACTCAAAAGAATTCCTTATACGCTTAAACTTATAATGTTTCGATTATTTTTTTTGGTTTTATTTAAAACTATGTTTTAAGTAAACCGTATGTTTCACAAAAAGCGCCAAAGTTGAAACAGCAAAATATTACGTATTTTTTAAAAAAACATTGAAAACGTTTCAAGTCACGCAACAAAAATTGTGAAGCGCCTCGAGACGTCCGCACTGCCCGAGAATCAACCGAGTACTGAAACCGAACTGAACAAAACTGAACAGAACAGAAGCTAACAGTAAGCGTAGCCGTGAAAGGTACTTCGACTTTTCGTTTTTACTTGGCTGCCGACGGTTATGACGCCCGCCGTGTGCGCACAGCTCGTACAAAATTTGCCGACTGAATGACTTGGGTTGACTCGCCATAGCCATATAGCCATAGCCATAGCCATACTCATAGCCATACTCATAGCCATCGCCATCGCCATAGCCATCGCCATAGCCAAAGCCATCGCCATCGCCATCGCCACTGCCATCGTCGTCGTGTGGCGCAGCAACCAAAGCAGATTGGAGTCAACCAACAATAAAAACAAGAACAAGAACAGCAACAACAGTGGCAACGGCGGCAACAGCAACGCCTGGCTGACTGCCTGGCACGTTAATGGTGGTTGTGGTAATGGTTGCCACACACACATACACACACACACCCAAAAACACGCACACTCACAGCAAAGCTTTAACGACGATGACGGCGGCGGCATGTTGCCAGTTGTGGGCGGTTGGGCGTTGGCAAATGCGGCAAATGTCAGCCAGTCGACGTGCCGCCAGCGACAGTCGGCCAGACGGACAGACGGCGTGACCATGTCTGGCTTTGGCGAGCACAGAAAGTTCGCACGTACGCGCGCCCCACACACACACACACACACACACACACACACACTGACAAACTGTAAGCCCTCATACATACACTCACTCACACACACACTGGCATACAAATCAATTCGTTTAGGCACAGCTCGCATAACCCAGCAAACAATATTTGTAGTGTTTCCTTTCAGGACATGAATTCGAGGTAGCATAAGCTTAACATTTGTATATTTACAATATAAATTTTTTATAAATAAAGCTAAATAATTTTATTTAAAACCTATATAAAAATATATCTAAACAATTTTAACTGTTTTTATATTTATCTTTTCTTTCTTTCATCTTTCGGATCATGCGAATTTTCAGCGATGACTGATCAATATAAAATATAATAGTAGGTAAAAGGGAGTAGAATAAAATAACGCAAATGTGTGTAACAGGCACCTCCGACTATATAAATGATTTAGGTACATGTATTCTTTTTGATCAGCATCAACAGCCAATTCGATTTGATTATGATCTTAGAGACTATAAGAGCTATAGAGACTAACCTTGGTAGATGCGAACTTCTATATAGCGAATCTCAAGGGGCAAAAAAATAAACTTCGCTATATAGAAAATTCGTAACATAGAATCCGCTATATTAAAGATAGAACTTCCACAATTTTAAAGATGCAATCTTGATTTTTAGTACACATATCTCATTTAATTGAAACGTCAATTTATCAAGTTAGAGTTTAGTTTAAATAAGAAATATATATAATTTAAAATTTTGACCAAAACAAAATATACATTTACCCCTAAGCAGACCTGTTTCCTATTAATCATTTTTCTACATTTTTGAAGAGTTTTTTTTTAAAAAACTAAGTATCAAATGTTTGACTAGATTTTATATAATTTTAGCTCAAACATTTTTTTTGCTTTTTGAAGAGAAATGAAAACGAAATTTTGTAATTTTCAAAAACAATATATTTTTACACTGGGTTGCTTGCGCAAACGCCATCAGGCAGCCAGCGAGTTAGCTATGGTTGTGGCCTGCGGGCTGGTGTGGATGAAGGGGGCAATGGGGATATCTTTGTGTGTATATGTGTGTGTGTGTGTGTGTGGAGATGCTGACGATGACGGCTGTGCGATTGTGGGTTTGGGGTCGGGGTCGTCGTGCCGTTCGGCTTCCCACATTGAAATCATAACACCAACGAGGCGAAACTTTAGCGTTGCAGCAGTCGGGGCAAATAATAAGCCAGGCGACAGCAATTTCTGTACCAGGGGCATCAACACCAGACGTAGACCATTCTGACAGCAGCAGGGACTATTAGATAAATACGACAGCGGTGCGGGGGGTGTTAGCAAGGCGTTGTTGTTGCTTTCGATAGCTATCACAGCGACAGCGACATCATTGACGTTGACGTTGAGCGCACAAGTTGCAGATACTCGTATGCTTTTAAGTTTGTCGATGTCGATCACTGACTTTTCACAGATACCAAATACACAGCACCTGTGCACATACAACACAACACAACACAACACAACACAACATTTTAATCCTTGCCCCAAAAGGTATGCTACGATTAAGTGCAATGCACTTTGTAAACGGCACAGAAATAAATGCCACGTGTGTGTTTTCGATCGGGCTAGACACAATATTGTTAATTAGCATTGGCCTCTGTGCTGTCTTTATACACGTATCTAGCAACTAACGAACTGTCAGTTGATAGCAACATTGCTTTGCACTTTTACAGATGCAATCAGAATTGGAAAATGTACACACATTCGCACGCGTATAGAAGGGGCAGCCAGCTGTCCAGTGAAATTCCTCTTGGCCTATGTGCGTTGCAAGCTGATGGCGCAGTCTGTAAAATTACTGAACTGAACTGAACGATGACTTGAATGACTGGGTGGCGCTTGGGTGGCAAATAATGTGGCGCTTGGCCTTCACAAGCACACGCATAAATCGTTTATAGCCACACCGAGACACAGAACCCGGGGCCGCCGCCAGCAGAGGCCAGAACCCATACTAAGCTACAGCAACAAAGCTGTCGCTGTGGCTGTGGCTGATGCCACCCGCGTTCTCGTTTCTGCACGACTTGACTGCTCACACTGTGCCCCCGTTGCCCTTAGACCCGCTCAGCTCTGGCATGCCTGCCACAGCCGTGAATTGGCGGCAAGTAACATGCATCCGTTCTATACTATATGCCATGTATGTTCTCATGGGTATGTGTGTTTGGTAACTTGGGTATTCAGTTTTATGTGTCGCAAGTGCGGCCTAGACGACAATGGCTTGTGCGCTGCTTAGGTCTAGTGTCATCTAACAACGATGCTGATCGGTTTGAAAAACATTTGAGTGTCATTATCAGGCAGCTAGCGCTGGCCATGTCGATATGGACACAGGTGTTTGGCATTGTGCTCAATCCAAAACGATTGCAGAGCACACACAGATTTCAAAATAAAATAGCAAAAAACTAAAGTTATGCACAGACAGCAGTCAAAAGAGCACTACCGCAATGTGGCAGCTGCAAAGTAATACATCATCGGTGCCCAACAACAACAGCAACAACAATACAACAACAACAACAACAACTAGTGGCCAAAAGGTATTGGTAGCAAAACAGAAATGAAAATCAAACAGCAAAAAAATAACAGCCTAGGACGATTGGGGCAACCTTCCTTTTTCACACAAAAACCCGTCGGAAGTGCGCACACTGCCAACTGGGCTACTGGCGACTGGTGATGGCAACTAGCGACGTGCGGTCCCTGGCACTGGTAAAGGCAATGGCAGGGGCAGGGGCAGAGACGAAGGCAGAGACGAAGGCAGAGACGAAGGCAGAGACGAAAGCAGAGGCAAAGGCATAGCCACATGGCTTGTTGGTTGTCGGCTAAAGAGAGAAAAATGACTAAATCAAAGGAAGTGCGCCAACACGGGGTGAGTAAAAGCACGTACAATACGTTTGTGTGCCAGTGTGTATTTTGGCCCGTTTGTGTGAGTTTCTGTGTGTGTGTGTGTGTTTGTCTGTGTGTGTGTGTGTTTGTGCGGGCTGTGTTGTTATAGGTATGTGTGTAGGTTTGTGTGCGTTTGTGTCCTGGCGCGTGCTTCGAAAACAGGCAGCATGGCAGCATGTACACTCCACAAATATAACAAATTCGTTATACAGTGCAATTCGAATATTTATAAAGACAAATGCAAATTTTTAAAATTTAAAAGTATATCGATATATCAAGTATACATATATGCACCTATATGAAGAGTCTAATGAAAACAGTCAATCCCTTTTTAACTGCCTTAAACACAATAAATTCGCTTGATTTTCTTTTATTGAATAAGTTGCAAAGGGGAACGGTTAAAGTTGCTAGAGTGTTGCTTATAAAATAGGTTAAGCCCCTCTCTCAGGTCTCTCAATTTGCGTTAAACTTGTTCTTTTGGAAATTTTGGATTTAATTGTTTATTTTAAAATCTCCATTTCAATCTCCATTTCAATCTCCAATTCAATCTTCATTTCAATTTCCATTTCAATCTCCATTTCAATCTCCATTTCAATTTCCATTTCAATCTCCATTTCAGTCTTCATTTCAAACTCCACTTCAGCGCCAATTTTAACAGATTGTCATATGTATTTATTAGCCCTGTTCTGAATTCCACTTTCGAAACGATTTTACAGAAAAATGTGTAGCATACCTTTTAGAGCATGATGAAATTAAGAAAGCTTTTTTCTGCGTTCATTTAATTAGCTTTTCATATTTATGTGGAATCGATTCGAAAGTGGAATTAAGAACAGAGATTTATAGATTGCTGTTACTATTATTAATAACTTATCCTATATTGTTTAATAATTACTTACAATAAAGTTAACACTCTAAACCTAAAAAATTCACAAGCTAGTTATTTATTAAGATTTCAGCAATGCTGCAAAGACAACGAAAGTTTTGCATATGAAAACGAAATCATTTATGACAAATTTGTCGGTTGTACACACGACCGCAATGTGGCAAAGGCAGAGGGCAAGCATGAGCCATTGGTGTGAAAAAAATTGAAATTTGCGTGAGTGCTCCAACTGCGGCATGGCGCAGCATGGCGGCGACGGCTGACTGCCCTTCTTTGTGTGCATGTGTATGTGTGTTGGTGTGTTATATGCTGTGGGTGTTTGTGTGTGTGTATATATGTTTATTTGTGTGTCTGTGGGTGGCGTCGTTTGCACACTTCAATGCTAATGTTGGCCTGGCAGTAGCGTCTGTCGTCGACATTCTCTGTGCTTGCCTCTGCCACTGGCTCTTCTGCCCCTCTGCCTATGCTGTGGCAAGCCCGGCCTGGGCGCGTGTCGCTTGTTCGTTTTGGGATTTTGGGTCGGGTCGTCACTTGGGGGTTTGAGTGTTTCTGTTGGCATCTGTGAGTGAGCAGCTTGTCTGTGTGGGTGGCTGGGTGTTGAAAGTTTTACCGTCGCTTTGCCTGCGCTAAAACAAAATAACAGAAGCAACCACAAAAAAAAAAATAAAAATTAAAAGAAAAAGAAAAAAAAAAGATTGAACAATTACAGACGCTTAATACTAGCTAACAGTAGGTACTATTTTTTTCAAATTATGCATTTTTAAATTGCAGTTACACTTAAAATTACCATATTATTGGTTAAAATTGCAAATATGCACTCTAAATCATTTTTTTTTAGTAAAACAAAGCTAAACCTTGAATAAAAGAAAAACATTCAGTTTGATTCAAAAATTAAAAATTGGTTGGCATTAAAATTCACTTTTGGACAAGGCGTTTTTTGGAAAGAAATCAAACGAGAAGAATCAAACATAGAAATCGGTAAAATTTTGAGAAAGCTTTGCTTGGTGAAGTTCCTAGATCTACAATTTTTTATAGAAATTTTGATACGATAGCATTCTACAAATAAAACATATAAAATAAGGAGGAAGCAACATGATCAAACCCACTAACTAATCTGCGCTGGGCGAACATAAGGTTTGAAATACCAACTGGGTTCTGGAATAAACTAGGTTTAAGCTAAAAATTCGAACCAAGAGGTAAAACAGTAGTTCGAACTGTGAATCGAATTGCTGAGAACATATTCAGCTATGATAAAAATAAAACATTTTTTGTAGAGCTTCAACATGCCATAACCCATATAAGTATGCAACATTTTTCGTCACATTTCAAATAACCTAAATCCACTGTCAAATTTTCAAACACCCACACAATTTACAGACAGTCAACACAACGGGAAAAGTTTGTGGCATTCAAAAATGTTGAGGAAAATCATATGCCAGGCAACTGTGCAAAACTGTGCGTTGACGCCAAGTGGGCAAAAGGTTTTGTATATTCGTATATCAACTACATATATAAAACATATACATATATATATATTTATATATATACACCAATTTCAAGTGTATGTGTGTACGTATTGTGTTTGTGAATCGTTGGCTTGATCCTCTGCCCTTAAATGACTGGCTTGTGCCGTCCCGGCGCCAACAACAATCAACAAAACCACCGCCACCAACCACAAATTTAACTCATAGAACTTTGCCGCATGCCCGCGGCGTTGCAAAATGTTAAAAAGTGGCAAAGAAAAAGTCGTAAGCCCAACCAGCTAGCAGCTTTTGAGCCAGTCTAAGTAGGCTCGGGCGACGCTTTTGGTTTTATTCTTTGCAACAAGCGTGAACTGCCACGTTGACTCTTCAAATACTTATAGTATATTTTCCGTTGCCTATACAAAAGGCGCAGCGTTAAGTGTGTTGAATTGAGTATGTATGTATGTATGTGTGTGTGTGTGTGTGTGTGTGAGTGGGTGGGTGGTGGGCACAAGCACAATGAAATAAACAACAAGTGCAGATGCGACTGACCGCGCTTGCTATTAGCTATTTTATGGTTTCATTAGTTTATTTCTTGCACCTTGTTTTGCTTATATATATTACTGTTTTTTTTTGTTTGCGAAAAACCTTAAAGAGAACAGAGTTGCCAAGTGTTCTTCGCATTTCCATATTGCAAAAGAAAATTTAATTGCAGTCAATTTAATACTGCCAAGATACGCAACCATTTTATTATACTCTGTTTTTCAAAATGGAAAAAAAGAGTATAATGGGTTTGTGAAATGTCCGCCTGTCCGTCTGTCTGTCCGTCTGTCTGTATGAACGCAGGTTTTTTCCACAATTTTGAAGCTAGAGCAACCAAACTTGGTATACATGTTGGTATATACCATAGGCAGACAAAGTGTCAAGATCTCCCCCCCACCCCCACCCCTTCCCCCACAAACCGCAAAAACCTATATCTTCCACAGTTTTACAGCTAGAGTAACCAAATTTGACATAAAGACTACTGACCACACCCTTGACCGACCTGCCAAAAAAAAATATGCCACGCCCACTACCACCCCCGCAAATGAGCTAAACCTGTATCTCCTACACCCTTATAGCTAGAAACCCCAAATTTTGCAGTATGACTCCATTTGAACTCTTCGATAGATTGGAGAAAAAATTTTTACGTACAGAAAACAGAGTGTATCGCAGTCGGGTGAGCCCGACTGCAACGTTCTTACTTGTTTTGATATGATATTGCCAAAAAGGCTTGTGAGTAATATTTGATAGAAGTATTAAAAACAAGTAAGAACGTAAGAAAATTTTTTTCTCCAATCTATCGAAGAGTTCAAATGGAGTCGTACTGCAAAATTTGGGGTTTCTAGCTATAAGGGTGTAGGAGATACAGGTTTAGCTCATTTGCGGTGGTGGTAGTGGGCGTGGCATATTTTTTTTTGGCAGGTCGGTCAAGGGTGTGGTCAGTAGTCTTTATGTCAAATTTGGTTACTCTAGCTGTAAAACTGTGGAAAATATAGGTTTTTGCGGTTTGTGGGGGAAGGGGTGGGGGTGGGGGGGAGATCTTGACACTTTGTCTGCCTATGGTATATACCAACATGTATACCAAGCTTGCTTGCTCTAGCTTCAAAATTGTGGAAAAAACCTGCGTTCATACAGACAGACGGACATTTCACAAACCCATTATACTTTTTTTTTCCATTTTGGAAAACAGAGTATAAAAAGGGGCTGAAAATAACAGTTATCACATACAATTTTAACTAAATAAATCATTGTGAACAAAATTGATTACAATAAAATGAATTAAAACAAAGTTCCATTTCGCGTCATATCAATCGAAATCCGCCAAAAAAAACCTATTTTTTATAATTTTTACGATATAAATCGTTTTTATAAATATTATGTTTGATTTTGAAAATAAAAGTTACAGAATAACTGTTATTTTTTTGATTTTTGAAATAAAAGTCAAAACGTAAATCTTACGTTCATTTAAAAAAAATTAAAACAACCTTTATTCTGTAAATTATATTTTAAAAATTAAACATAATAATTATACAAATGATTTACATTTTGAAAACTACAACTAAATTGCTAAAGAGTTAGATCAGAGTTTATTTTACATTGAATAGTTGATTTACTAATGATTTATATAAAAGTATAGAAAAATCAATGACGCACTCATGTTTCTAATACCAATGAATCGCGTGTTGATTGTGCATTTCCATTTTCTAATAAATTATTTTTTTAAGCTGGCAACTCAGCGTTGAACTTTCTTACCAATAAAATAGAGAACAAAATGTAACAAAACAAGTAAGAACGTTGCAGTCGGATGCACCCGACTGCGATATACTCTTTTTTTCGCCTCTTTGCGGAGTCAGTGGGCGTGGCAATTGAATTTCTGCTCAAATCTTTAAAGTTTTGCCATCAATTAAAATTTGGTTGGGCCTGTTCTACAGGTTTGGGAGAAACAAACATTGCTTGATTGCAAGGGCGGGGGTGGGCGTGGCAAAAATATTTTTATCCAATCTATTAAATAGGGCAACAGAATTCAACCTGCAAAATTTGGTGATTCTAGCTAAAGGGGTGGGGGAGATACAGACTTTGCCTATTTGTGGGGGCGGGGGTGGGCGTGGCCGAATTTTTTTTTTCCAGATCAATGAAGGATGTGATAAGTAGCCCTTGTGCCAAATTTGGTTACTCTAGCTATAAAACTGTAGAAGATATAGGTTTTTGCGGTTTGTGGGGGAAGGGGTGGGGGTGGGGGGGAGATCTTGACACTTTGTCTGCCTATGGTATATACCAACATGTATACCAAGTTTGGTTGCTCTAGCTTCAAAATTGTGGAAAAAACCTGCGTTCATACAGACAGACGGACAGACAGACGGACAGACAGACGGACAGACAGACGGACAGACGGACAGACGGACAGACGGACATTTCACAAACCCAATATACTCTTTTTTCCTTTTTTTTCAAAAAAGTTAAAAAAAGAGTATAATTATTTTGGTGTGTTGACAGCCCTATGCAGGCAGCCATGTTCTTTATTGAATTGTTGTTGTTACTCATTATTGTTTCGGAAACAGAACTCCGAAAGAAATAAATCTTTCGAACTTCAAGCTAATTTCGTGTGATTTGCAAACCAAATAAACCCAAAATCTGTTACAATAAGAACTGAAAGGAATAATTCTGATTAGAAATAACAGAATTTTTGGTGTTGATATTTTGATTGCTTTCTGTTTTACACAATTATATGTATTTTTAAAGTCGATCAGATTTTTAAACTTCTCATATATTTGTATGAGTAAATCAAGTCATTTTTAAAATATGTATGTTGATTAAAAAAATAAAGTGAAAGAGAGTAGATCACACACAAATGCCAAGCATTTTATATGCATGTTTTGTTATGTTTCAATTCACATTTTTGACAACAAAAAAAAGTAAAAATATACATATATTCCCACAGTTGTGAAATGCCTGCCCAACTTTAAGCGATACTGCCCTCCCCCTTTGCTACACCGCCCGATTGTCTAGAGTCATCTGAAATTCTGCTTAATGAAGCAACGACTACGCTTCCTGTTTCAGCCAATTTAGTGTGAGTATGTAATTCTTTAGCTATTACGGACATCCACACACCCCGCAGCCCAGTTACCATCCTTAAGCCCAAAAACTCCCAAGCAGCAAGCGACAGCACCTGTGACAGGCAGCAAGCCGGGCGGGGTGAGGGCATGCGGGGCATGCTACGTGTGTTCAGGGGGCAGGCAGTCAGACGACCTGGGACGCGTGCATAAAAAGTTACGCATACATAAAAGCCCCAGGACCCCACCCAGTTGCCCAATCACAAACACCCCAACCATAAGCCACCTGCCCGCTGGCGACGGCCAATGCTTTCAACGTTTATCTCCGGAGCCAGTTGCCAGAGCCAAGAGCCAAGAGCCCAAACCTCAAAAACCCAAACCCAAACCCAGAACCAGAACCAGAGCTACCGTGACGCGCAATCAGACGCAGTCATTGTGTTTGAGTGAGTGTCTGTGCATGTGTGTATATATGTATGTGTGTGTGTATGTTGTGCGCACAAAATGGTGGCAACAAAATGTCCCACAATTACCACTGAGGCCACATCTAACGAAGCCGATGATGATTCCTATGACAATTTTCTATAGCTGGCAAGTGGCAATGGCACGGCCCAGCCCGACCCTCATCCGACTCTCACCCGACCCTCTTCTCGTCGCAGTGCCCTGGCCTGGCTTGCTCTGCCCTTTCCTGGCCTCGCTGCCCAAATCCAACTAACAATCAGACATTGCCACCGCCACTCGCCGGACCAGGCAGGGCCAGATGCCAGACGACCAGCCAACGCCATCCATTTATGCCCAACGGCAAAAGCAGAGTCCGTGTCCGTGTCCGTCCCTAGCTGTCCGCAGTCCAACGGTTCGTGCCTCAAGCCCCACCATGTCTTCAGTTTCAAAGTTTTCTCATGTAACCAGCCAGACCAGGCAACTGGCACAACAAGGGGCAAAGGGAGGAGGGGTTGCCAACGGATGAATGAGCGGACGTGCCAACCAGACTCATACCAAACTCACCAAACGTTGGTTGCCAACAACGCGGCATTGCGGCTAAAAAGCCATGCCAATGCTCAAAGGCTGCCAGCAGCTAAAGCACCAACGGAATGCCTATTACAACGACAGCAACAACCAACAGCAACAACAACAACGACAGCAACAACCAACAACAACAACAACGATAACAACAACGATCTGAACAGCAGCAACGTTTCAGACGACACACGCCAACACCACATGGACATGGCGTGTTAGACAGCTACAGCTCCACACCCCAAAACACATACACATACACGCACATACACGCACACACACACACACACACACACACACACACACGTACACACAAACACCACAACATTAAGGGACCAAACGTACCCTGCGGCCTGTGGCACGACCTTTGTGCGAATGTGTGCACACCCTGCAGGAGATTACGGGCCATGGTACTTAAGGATTGTCCTCTACAAGCCTGAAACACCTCTACTGGAAACACCTTTGAAATTCTCCTGTTCAGATGATGTCGAAAATTAGCAATCGGAATTTAATACTCGACTTTTTAACTGTTCATAATACCAAAATAGATTTCAAGCTACATAAATGTACTCCGCTTTTCACTTCACTGTTGCAATTTGCGATTTCAAACAACATTTTGTGATTCTGATTTGAAGCGCTCCGTTAATCATAAGATTTTGTTATCGATATGTCCCGTTTCCATTTTGCAATTCAGTATTTATTTGCGATTTTATAAAGTAAATCACAAAAATGTTGCAATTTGCGTTTTGCGGAGCACATTTTCTTGCGATTTTAAAAGTAAATCGCCAAAACTTTGCAATTTGCGAGCACATGTTCATGCGATTTAAAATGTAATTTCCAAAAATGTTGCCATATGCGATTTCTTTTTCTTGCGATTTTAAAAGTAAATCGCAAAAACTTTGCAGTTTGCGATTTCCGGAGCACATTTTCTTGTATTTTAAAAGTAAATAGCAAAATTTTGGAGATTTCGAAATCCGGCGCAAAACTAATTAAGTATTTTTATTTGTTAATCGCTATATATACTCATTTAGCCTATAAATTAAACATGTTTAGTAACCATAAAATATAGGTTATTTTCAATATAGCAACATTTAGTGGAAAACCTTATGATTTTTTAAACTTTCGGAATAACGAAGTCCGAAGCTTTAATTGGTAGCAAAAGCATGCAAATGTTGCTGCTATTTTCATGCTTCTTTTTCGAAATAATCAAAGTAATATATCAATATTCTTAATTTCTACAGGCTAAGCACTTAATATGTATTAAAATTTTACAATTTTATAATATTATTTTATATTGTCATCTAAGCACTTTATATGTACATTTGCACTACTGCGCAGAGGAAAAAGCATGCTGATTTCAGTGCGTTTTTCATGCTACAATTTACTGCTGAAATATGTATGTTTTGGAAGTGTGTGGGTGTGTGCAAAATCAGGCAACACAAGCTGCCGCCGCCAGTTCGTCTGGCTTCCGTTGTGTGTGTGTGTGTGTGTGTGTGTGATGTGCATGTTGTTGTTGGAGTTGCGAGCAATTATTCCGTTAGTGCTGGATCACACCCCAACCAGGCAGTCAACAGCAGGAAAGGCGCGTTCGCGTGGCTCGTTACTCACACCAAACAACGCAGCTGCTGCTGCTCCTGCTGCTGTTGTTGTTGTTGCTGCTGTTGCTGCTGTTGCTGCCGTTGCCAGTTTTTCCTTTGGGGCTGCTGCCCGGCGTTGCTGTCGTTGCTGTTTTTTGTCGACACTTTTTCACGGTTTGCTCGCTTGGTTGCTCTTTCGTGCGTTGCCGTTTGCCAGTCCCAGTCCCAGCCCCAGTTTCAGCTCCAACTTCAGCTATAGCCGCCCACACCCAGCCATCATCTAGCCAACCGTACCCAATCCCAAAACAGCGCTCCACAGTGTTGCTTGTTTTTCTTTACGGGGTGCACGCTCGTTCGTTCGTTGAGCTTTGGCTTTGCTCTTCGTCCTTTTTTGCCAGAAAATCAAAACACACGTCTCGGCGTGCGGCGCACATCTGCATGGAATTTCTAAAGTACGTGCTATGGACAAATGGACAGACAAGGGACGGCAGTGGTGGGGCTTTCCTTCTTCTTCTTTTTTTTTTTATTTCCCCAATGCGGGGCTTGGCCTGCCACAAACGCAGACGTTGCCACTGCCGTTGCCGTTGCCATTGCCGTTTGCCACAACCAGCAACTTTGGCGTCTCGTCGTCGTTGTCGTTCTGCACATTCATGGTGTACATAGTTACCACAGCAGCCAGGCATTTTGTCCGCTGTCCCAATGTCCTGTTTGTATGTTTGGCGGCATGGCATGGCGTGAACAGGACCTTTTTCTCCGGTGCGAATAAAGTGAAAAGCTACACTGCGCGAAAATTTCGAAACACTCAACAAGTATTCCATTGTTCAGTCAGAATATCTAAGCGTAATGCAACTTTTCATTGCATACTTTTCAGCTCGAACCGAAAATATCGTATGCCTTTTGCCTAGGTCCTAGGAGAGCAATGTTGGGATCTAGGAGTTCGTTTTAAATACTTGTATAAATAATATTATGTATAAGCTCATGAATTCAAATAGAAAATGGTGTTATGAGGCCAACTACAATTCAATACAATAGTATAGTTATAATACACGTATTTGTAGAGTATACAGGCTTGTCAATCAACCGAAATATGTAAAGCATACTTTTAGGATCGCAGTTATAATACACGTATTTGTGGGCTTGTCATCAACAGAAATATGTTAAGCATACTTTTAGGATCGTGCAAAAATCAAATGAACGCACAGGAAAACAAATTCTTTGAATTATATGCTGTTCCTGAATAAAGTATAGATTTGAATTGAAAGTGAAATTGGGAACAGATAATTAGCTTAAATACTTTTGTAACGTTAAAATAGTTTTCAATAAGACCCGCATTCAAAGTTTTTGAAAATGCAATGGCAAAAGACCGCTGGAATTTATGTTCGTTGTTCGCAATAATTGGGTAAGGGTATAGTTGTAAATATTTGCTTGCCGTGTAAAGCAACGGGCGCGTGCGGTGTTCAGGCTTGGCATGATAATTTCTCGCTCCACAAATCAACTGGTATGTACGCGCAGAGCGCAATTCTAACACCCTTCAACAATAAACAGCATGTCACTTAGCTCAAACTTCAAAAGTACGATGCGGTGGCAAAACGGCGAGAGGAGAGACGAATGCGACGCGACGCGAACGCGACAACCAGGACTCAGGACTCAGGACGACGCTGAGAAGGGCAGTCATCGACGTCGTTATGCGTCGCAAATGCCGCCAGCGCCAACATGCTTCCGTGCCGTGCCAGTATTTTTTATTTGTCTTTGGCGGCAGCAGCTTTTGACTACCAACGAACCGGGGAAGCACAGTGTCTCAATTTACTTTTTGGGTTTGGTTCCAGATAAAGATATGGGGTTGTGTGAAGCTTGATGCATCCGTCTAAAACTGATATTTGAGCATTTTTTAGTGTATGTGTTTATCAAATTCAGTTATGTTCTGTTAACAACAAAAAAACATGTTCTAGTTGCTAGTGCGAGACTTGAGGATACACTGAACCCAAGTCTAAAGTACACTCTCTCACTTTCGCACTTACATATAGAGGGGGTATCTAGTTTAACTGAACCATCGGGCAACACTACAACATCTGCTGTTAGCTTGACTTACGTCGATTCAGTTCTCCGATACTTAACGGTTTATTGAGTCTTATGCTTCCCAATCGCCTTATTTAGAAACAAAATTGGTAGATTTGAAGTCTCAATTAGCATATAAAATACTTATAATTGACAATCAGTAGCTCTGTATACTATATAGGTACATTAGTAAGCTATTTCGAAAACAGTTCAAAAGTAAATAAATCATGTTTTCAGTTAGGGAGAAGTGAGGGGGAAAAAATAGAACTAAATTGAGTCTGTTCGTATTTAGAATAATCAGGCCTGTTCTGGATTCCACTTCTAAATAAAATTGACAGAAATATATAAAGCACATTTCTAGGATCGTCTGAATATTAAGTGAACTCACAGGAAATCAAATGCTGTGAATTATTTCCTGCCCCTAAAAAGTGTGCTACACAATTTAATATGGAATTGATTTGAAAGGGGAATTCGGAACAGGCCTGAATACTCTTAGAATCTAAGACTTAGATACATATGCCGATTTTCAATACGAATACCTATAAGTACTATTTGAAGAAACTCACTTTTTAGATTTGCAAAAATTAAAAATGCACTCTAAATAGAGACACTTTAACAGTTTTATAATATTCAGCTAAACTTGTTGGCATCATTGAACCACTGTGCGTTGAGAACGACAAAGTTCTGTATGCAAGGAGTCAAACTTAGTGATGAGGGGGAGGTGGGGAGGGGGGGTAACTGGCGATAATAAACAGACACACATACACTAGCAAGCCAAATGACAGCCTGAACTGAAGTGTGTCTGATGGGCGTCGTCAGGCTCAAGCTCAGGCGGCGCGGCGGCTTCGCTTGTTGATATTGTCGCACTTGTGTTGCCAGTACCGTGGTCAGAAAACACTTAACAGCGTGACATTTTCAGTTATCTATGCAGTGGCGAAAGCAGTGTATCTATATGTACATATATACTAACTGAAATGATCAGGTTTTGCCCGGCATAGTAATTGATTTACAAAATTCGCACAAATAAACAAACAATGGTATATCTAAGTTTTCCAAATAATTTTCGATCGATGGGTGTACATTTTCAGAAAATGAGTTTCAGTCCAATCAAACTCAAATTAGATTTTCATCCATACAATCTTTACGATGAAATATGTGTCAAATGATTTTGTAATTTTTGAAAGCAAAAGAGACAGCAATATCGATCCCTTTGGTTTGTGTTCATTTGATTTCGTATCTCGCCTCTCTTTCTAACCTGTGCAGAACAGCCTGCATATAACAATATAACGATTAAACTATTTCGCTTAGCGCAGAGTGCATAGATAGCAAAAGCTTTGCATCTTAATAAAAGTATTTTAATTTATTGATAAAAATAAAACACCTTCATTAGCATAATTTCACGTTCTCAGCAGCAGAGATATTGTTCTCTCTCGCTCTCATTGTTGCGCTTGCATGAGTGAGTGCTGTGTGTGTTATGTCTGTGTGTTGCCTTTTCAATTTTTGCCAACCGAGATTTCGTACATATCGAAAATATCGATCTTCCACATCAAAAGTACAAATTTTTTGTAATCTTTGAAAAGTAGTTTTATACACAAATATAAAGGAATTTTTATTTATGTTTTTGATACTATAGTATATAGTATATATTTGAACATTTACCAGTTAACCCAATAACTATAAAATATTGGCATTAAAAATGTGTGTAAACATGAATGTAATCAATTTTGGCAAAATTATGAAGGAAAAATTATAATAATTTTGGAAAATGTTATAGAAGGCGACCTACGGGAAGGCGATCGGGACCGGGAAGTTCAAAATCTTTGCTAAGTGTTAATTTTCGCTAAAAGATTGTGATAAATTCAGCAGTTAGTCAGTCAGTGAGGGCTGTGATCGTTTGTACTTACTATATATATGCATATATATACATATATAGATAAAGAAATGTTTAAAGTGAGCATTAAATGAGAGTTGAATAAATACAATTTATTCGATGACTTGCCACACTGTACCTGTAAGCATTTTGATTGTCATGGCAATTCGAAAGCATTTGTCGGTAGCTCGCCTCCGCCTGGGCGCACTCACTGGCAAACTGGCAACTGGCAACTGGCAACCCAAATCACCCAAACCCACACCCATAAACACTAACAATCCAGAGGCAGAGCCTGACCCAGACCACCCACATGCTCGAATGGCGCAACGCAGGCAGCAGCTACTTGCCACATTTGGCTTTCTGCCAGGACGACGGGGCAGGACTGCCATGAGTCTCTCTGCGTTGGCGCCGGGTGCGGTGGGTGCGGCAACTAAAAATGCGACGTGCGAGATTATCGTGTCGCTTGTTGGTCGGCGACGTTGGCAAATACATATATACATACATACTGAAGTAGTTGTTGTTGGTGTTGCTGTTTTTGTGGCTGCCCCACGCCCCATGCCTGCCTGTGTCAAGGCTCGCTGGCAGCGCAACTTACGCTACTGATGGCGTTGATGATGGCAAAAGGGCAACAACAGCAGCAGCAGCAGCAGTGGCAGCAACAACAACAACAACAACAACAATAACAGCAACAACAACTGTAACAACGACAACAAAAAGTGTGCAGCGTGCGCGCGAGGATAACGACACGAAGAGAAAGACGACGACGCCTGATGTGGGTGGGTGGCTTGCGACAGCTAAGTGGAGAGGGTGGCGTGTCTGTGTGTCTGCCAGTGTGTGTGTGTGTGTGTGTGTGTGTGTGTGTTTGTGTGTGTGCGACTAATTGGGTGAGAGAGAATGTGGGTGCTCAAATTGGTTTCGTGCTTTCGTGTGACGCGTGCGGAGGCGTGTAAGCTCTGTGTGCCTGGCTGTCGCTGTCACTGTAACTGTGGTTGTAGCTGTTGTTGTTGTAGTTGTTGCCTGGCATGAATGCTTGATGCGTGACGGCAGCGGCCGCCAGTTGTTACCAGCAATTGGAACGAGCACAGGACACAGGACACACAGGACACGGACAGCGCACAACGCGCAAAACAGAAAGAACAGAACTGAACAGAAAAAAAAGAAATGAAAAAATACAATTTGCGTCGTGTGGATGTGGATTTTATTTGTACGCTTTTTTCACAAGCTTACTTCTCTTGTTGTTGTTGTTTCTGTTGTTGTCGCTGCTCTGCGTTTGGGATTTGCACGCTCGTGCAAGGACTCGACACCTATTCCCCACCCCCTCGTTATCCCATCCATGATGTCTGTTTATGTCATTTTGTTTATGCTGCCCGCACGATGCGAACTGCGCCATTTTTAAGCGACCCGTTTTAGTTTTTCTTACACACTGTTTTGGGTGCGTCGCTGCCATCGTGTCCCTTGCCCATATCCTTGCTTTGTTTTGCGGCTGACTAAGTTGAATTCGACGCCAACGCTGAGGTCTGACGCAGTGGGTAACATCTGTGTCTAGGCATTCATTCCAATACCATTTTATGCATACAAATTGAATACATTGCTTGACAAATTACTCGCTTTACACAGGTTAGAAAACTCGGCTCACATTACAAACAATTGCAACAGTTGTAAATATTGTTGTTCGAAGTAAGTTTCTTGTGTTTCAAATCCTATTTTATTTCTAATTAATAAAATCTGTGCAGTTTTAAACGCTTTCCAAACACACAATTTCTGCTGAAGATCAATTATAATTATAGTATGTAAATATCATAATCAACTCTGTTCTGAAAAAAATGAAAATTATGTAGCATACTTTTTGGAGTAGAATAAAATGAAGATGCTTAGCTGTTTTCTAGGTTAGTTTCATTTGTCTTCGCTCCTGAAAGTATGCTTTACATTCTTTGTGTAACTGATTCGAATGTGGAATTCAGAACAGAACTAAATAGTTGTTTTTTTTCCAAATATATTATGTATATTTTAGTAAAAGATTAGTTTAGTTTAAGTATAAGCTTATTGTCATTCGCATTATCAAACTTAGATTTGAAATTCACATTGGCAAGCAAAAATATCATAATAGTTTGAATGAAACTTTGAATTTTTATAACGGTATTATAGAATTTTTCACTGTTTTGAAGTTTGCTCATAACACGTACATATATATACATGAAGATGGATGTCATAAAATACAATAGCCAAATTAAGAAAACTATAATGTGTTGCAAACTGGTGGCATGAATAGGGTCTGGAGGGATAGTAAGATTATAGATTGGAATCGGTGTAAAGCATACTTGGGATATGCGGATACCTATAACAAACACCTAAACGCTGCATACTATGTGGGCTATTTAACAGGTTTTTATAGATGAAGCTGAGATTTAATTTATTTTTGATTTAATACTGTTTTTTAAAAAAAATTACCATCAAAATTTCCATATGAGTGCATATATTTCCAGAATTTTGAGCTAGAACCAAGCTTAGCACACATTTTGTTATATATATCATAGACTTTGTCTATCTAAGATGTGTTAAGATATATACATTTTTGCCACGCCAAAAATATTATTGCCACGTTTACGCCAACCTTCCTCCCCCCAATTAGCCCTGTTTTCTAAATTCTAAATGTTTTATAAAATCAAAATGTACTAATATGAAAATAATCCATTCGGTTGATTCTTTTTTCAAGCAAAGAATTAGCATGTTGGCAAGTTGGCGTCCAAAATGCTACCATTCTAACCAAAAACTTATGTTATTTGTAATTTTTAAGGGAATAAATCGTGTGTGCTTATCATAAAAAAGTTTTGAAATACACATTTACGGTTCATGCTTAAAAATACAAAAAAAGAAAACCGGAGTGAAAGACTTCGAACTGCTACGCATTATTGAAGCAGTTCACATGACTGGTTGAAAGTATAAAAATACATATATATATATATATATATATATATATATATATATATATGAACGTACTTAGTAGGTAGCCGACTTAAATCCAAAAACCCCATAATTCGCCACAGGATGTCTGTACTACTTGAAGCAAAGTTTGCTACTGTTTTGTGTGGGTGGCTGATAAGGACGACAAGTGGCAAGTGGCAAATGGCAGGCGGGGGAGGGGGGAGGCAGGGGATAAGGGGTAAGGACATATCGCGCTGCGCTCACTTGACGCATTTGGAGTCCCACTTGACTCTGCGACTGCGACTTGACTAACGGCAGGGAGTTTGGTTATCCCAATGCGTGTGTGTGTCTATGTGTGTTGTGCTTACACGAGTCGCACACGCACACACACATATACACACACTCACACTTATACAGACAAATATATTCGCATGACTCCATGCTCGTGCCGACAGATGGACCTTATCCTTGTTTTTGTTGTTGCTGCTGTTGTTGTTGTTGTCGCACGCTTAAGTAGTATAGCCTTCCGTCTCACACACACACACAGAACAAACATCCACCCAACCATGCAACGGCGCCGGCAACACACACAGACACACAGACACTGACACAGGCGACTTGCTGCGTACGCCGGATGGAGATGGCGATGACGATGGCATTGGCGTTGGAGTTGGAGGCGAGGACACGTAAACAGCGTTGAATTACAGCCTGACAAACGGGGCGTTGAAGTCTCGAACTTAAAAGTTATGTCTGTGTGGGTGGGTGGGTTCCGTCTCCGTCTCGGTCTGGGCATTAGGTGTGGGTGTGGGCGCATGTCTGAACCCTGCCTGTGCATCATTTATAAGCCATGCTAGGCCACAGATTGTCTCGACACTGTTCGCCCCCGTCCCTTTCCACTTCCACTTCCCCGTCCCCTTGCCCTTACACTCACAGCCTAACCGCCTACCCAAAGGCGCGCACGCAACCAAGCTGATGATGAGTGCATGCCAACCAAAACTTGATGACTGTGGGGGCTTAAGGTGTCACGTGCGCCTTGCTCCTTGTTGCTGCTGTTGATATCGTTGTTGTTGTTGTTGTTGTTGTTGTTGCTGCTGCTGTTACTGTTATTGTGTGTGCACATAATTCATGTGCCCAAGTTGAAATGAGGAGCAATTTATTGAATAAGACTTTCGCATGAGGTCAATTCACAATGCCACAGGCAGCTGCCATTGCACAAGGATCGCGTCCTTTAGAACTTTGCCCGCGCATTGGAATTCAAATGTGGCATTCATATCAATTGAGACGCTACTTTAGTCGTTTCTTCATATAAGTATTTATGTATATGTTTACAGTATGCATATCAAGTTTGCTTCAAATTTTGCTCATTTCTCTCGTTTGATGGCAATTAAAAAATAAAATGAAAACCATTTTCAGCGTGCCACAGATTTGATACACTTTAAGAGATCATAATAAGAGTGCTCAAAAAGCTAAAAAATGTTAATTTTTTGTCTATTGTTCTTTATGCAGCTATATGGTATAGTGTTTCGATACTATTGATGATCAAATTTGACCAAACTATATAAAATATAACACAATGTAAAATTGCCAAATTTAATTGATATATGGACTAATCCTACGTTGCGGATACTTGTTAATATTGACACAGCTAGCGTTCACATTAGTATATTTTAATGAAATTTTTTTTCAAAATTCAGTTCTTTGGGATTACTTTTAAACCTATTTTAAAAAAAAAGCTTAACTGTTTTTGAAAAAAAGTTGTGCTTGTTTAAAGTTGCGTTGCGGACGTTACAAAAAATGGAAGTGACTTTGAGGCTTATGGACATTTTGTTGCGAATTTTGCATAATAGTCAATAAAAAAAACCAAATACAAAAAATTAAGTAGAATATAGGACCATATCAATCCAGCTTAAAAATGAGTGATAAGTTAAAAAAAAATCTTAATTTTTTATCTGCTGCGGAAGTTACGTTGCGAACGTTACAAGATTTCCATTGACTTTGCACTTAAATATTTATAGTAAAGCTAGGTTAAATTGATCTCTTTATATTTATATTAGTTAGTGCTTGTTGTTATTGAAGTCTTATAAAACAACTTTCATCAAGTATCATCTCATTTGACAACGTAAATATTAAAGAGAAAATGGTCTAAAAATGAACAAAATAAGGGCAAAAACCCATTTTTGAAGATTCCAGTCGGTTCGCTCATGATAATTATTGAACTGAATTGTAAATTGTTATCATCATTTTCTAACAATTTATATCGATTAAAGCATATCATTCAGTATGATAAGTATTAATAATGACTTTGAAATTTTCGGTGCTGGCTTAACTTTTTCTGGAAATGCCCATATCTTTAAAAACCAAAAAGGTTTTTATACGAGTGCACCGAATTGAGACCTGTTCCCAATTCCTCAAACTTTTCATTCCGAATCGCTTTCCATTTGGCTCTCCTGTTTTCGAATTAAATAGCAACAGCTCTTCTTTTTGAAAAATGTGTTTGAATACTGAAAATTAAAACATTTTAAATCGAGTTTCCCATCGATATTTAAAACAGCTTATACGCCCAAGTCCGAATAAATTGATCGAATATTGGACCAGGTATAATTATTAGAATTTTTAAATTTTTTTTAAAAATTTTATACCTAAAAAACTAAACTTTATTTCTTTAACGATTGATTTTATGGCTGAAACAATATTCTGATTTTAATCAAATTTTTATTGAGCATAATAAAACCAAAAAAATTTTAGGTTTGTTTAAAAAATAAGAACAAAATGAAATTTTTTAAATTCAACAATGCCATTTTAGACTGTTAGTTGTTTGATATATTAATTCGATTGAGGTAGAAAGTCTTTTTTTCTTGGCCTTTTCTGTCTTGTTTTCAGAGTTCAAATAAAATGTAATCAGAATTTGAAGGTGATTGGCTTTAAAATACATAATCTTTTCCAAACGTTATACGACTCAGGTATATACCAAGACATATACCAACTTTAGTTGTTCTAGCTTTAATTATGTCGAAAAGATTGCGTTCTGCAACCGCTCTATTCGCATTTCGATAGCAACAATACAATAAAGAACTTATTGATAAGAAATTATTTTTTTACGAATTAAACGAGATATTAATACTTCATTTCAGGAACATAAGAATAAACTTTTATAATTTCATTTTCTTTGAGCTTGAAAAATAATAATGACATACCTTAAAGCTTGTATTTTATAAAGTGAGACGAATGAGTGCAAGCTGTGTGGCACAAGAAACCAACTTGAAAAGTGTTGTTTACATTTTGTTGGTAAATGTAGATGCAGGACAGATGTGCCTGTTGAGGCACTCGGCACATTTTGGTCTAAGAGGTGTGCAAATGGTTTGTCCGAAGCCCACAAATAGATGATTAACCTCTGCCCAACGATCGCGAGGCAACCACTTTTCGAGCTGCACGCGTGTTTGCTCTGGTTCCTTGGTGGGCTTTTTAAGCCAAACCAGACGATTGGAAATACGATGAACATGAGTATCTACGCCGATGCCAGTTATCTTGTTCCAAGCAGTTGCCATGCAAATGTGCGCCATTTTAGGCCCAACTCCGGGCAGTTTTAATAATTCCGGAATGTTGTCTGGAATATCAGCATTGTACTTTTCTATAAGAATTTGTACGGTTTGCTTTAAGTACTTTGCTTTGTTCTGCGAGGGAAGAGTATTTATTGTATAATTGTTGATTCCTCAGAAAGATTTTATGTACATACTTTATAGAAGGATACAGGATGCAGTAGGCCCTCCAAGACGCCAATTGGCATCTCCTGCAGACTGACTGGTGTAAGCGTGTGCCGTTTTAGGCGTCCTACTGCTGCAAATGTGGCTTCATCTTTGGTTTGGCTGGACAACATTAGAGCCACCAATTTCTGAAAACGTTGAGTCTGTACAAAAATAAACAATAAAGCTAAAATAGTTTTAGTTAAGAGATTGAAGATCTCACTTTCTCATCTGCATTTATGTCCGCACACTGATGACAGCCCAGAGCATCAACTGGCGCTGGTTTTTCAGAGCGCATTAAGCGTATGTTTTCCAGTTGTTGCAACCAATTCGCATTTGGAATGTCCTCTTCAGTTTTAACTGGGCCTATATCAACTACGACTTCATTATCGGGCTTGCATTCGGGCAACTCTGTCTTAACTGTGCTTAAATCAACTAAAACTTCTTGATTGGGCTGAGATTCGAGCACTTCTGTCTTAACTGTGCCTATATCAACTAATACTTTTTTATCGTGCTTAGAGTCGGGCACTTCTGTCTTAACTGTGCTAATATCAACTAATACTTCTTTATCGGGCTTGGCTTCGGGCACCACTTTGCATTTGATTATTGTGGCTGAGCCGACAGTAATTTTTGCAATTTTTGAAACTTTCTGTTGATTCGCTTGGCGCGCTTTTTTAGCGGGCAAATCTGTTTTGGGCTCTGCGTTCACTTGACGCTGTTTACGCGTTTGTACAGGCGAAAAGTAGCGTGGAACAGACGCAGCAGCACCGTCTGGCAAATCCTCAATATCCTGAATGTACAAAAATAAAATATATTTCAAATAAATCAACAGCTATTTATACGATGCCTTGCTTACCCACAGCCTCTGATTGTTATGGGAAATGATGGCTTTTGGTTTTACAACTTTATTCTGATTAGCCAATTTGCTCGACAAAGTTGGCTTCTCAGATTTATTTTGTGAAGACATGGTTCTAATCCAGATTTTGTATAAATTTAGCATGTGTATTCCATGTAAACAACTATTCGATTTAATGCCAGCTGACAGTGTGACCATCTGTTAAAACAGCTGATTCGTGGACATTGCGTTCTTTGTATGGTGGAGCAAATTCGTTAAGTGTGGAGTAGTTCGTTAAGTGGGCAGTAGTATTTTTTTCATGTCAGTATTTAACAAAAATATTTTTGCAATATATTAACTTTTTATAAATATCAAAAGGCAACCACACTATTTTGCATTCATCAAAATTTAAGTAAAATTAACTTTAAAATTACATATTTGGCTAATTAAAATAAATTAACATGCTTTGTTCGTTAAATCCAAAACGCGAGAACGGGGAGTGCTAAATTAAAACAACAAAAAGATAAAGATTAACGTACAACAAAACACATAATGCACAAGTTTGTAGCTAGCTGTGTATGATTCGAACGTTGTGTATAAAAAATAAGAAACAATAAATGCAAAAATTGTGTTACTCAGTTAAAAGATTGAGGGAGTAGACGTACAATAAAATGCATTGCTAATGTTACAGACTCAATTATTTAATTATAAAGCGAGCATTGGGATTTGTCGTTTTTAAATTGCAAACAGATACTTACACGCACACAAACACACGCACAAGCTCACATACACACACACACACTTGTACGTTTAACGGAAGCGAAAAATTGCATTGGTAAGTCGGGTGCCCCCCATAACAATAACAACAAACAAACAAATTGTTATAATTTATGAATAATTCGTTTCTGTGATTTCTCAAAAAGTTGAGGTTGACATGCGTGATGTTAGCTAGATAGATATATACATATATATATGTATATGTATATATACAAATACCACAGGTATATATATACATATGTACATCAATTTGTTTCGACTGTAGATACATACATCTATGTATCCATGCATACATATGTACATACAAACATATGTTTATCTCATGCGTCATTTCAATTTCTTCGCTGGCGTGCGGCTGGCAGTTCCTGCGACTGCAGCTGTTACTGATTAAGTAAAGAACGCCCTGCACACTCAATTGTGAGGACAACCAGCTTTGTCTTTGCGTTTGCCAGTTTATCATTATCATTTTGTCGTTCATACATAGTACATATGTATTAGAGTTGTGTCGTTTCGTTCAGATTGAATTCAGTTGAACGGTTCATGTCAATGAACGCAAGAACTTGTTCAGTCGTTCATGAACGAAACCGGTAATTTTTGTGTACCATAATTGTAGAATTGTATAATAATTTGAATTTTTTTTGATAACAAGTCATATGTTCGTTAGGCAGAAGGTACTGTATCGTTCATGAACAGTTTTACATTATAAATGGTATCGTTCATGAACGATGACATACGGAATAAAATTACCGGTTTCGTTCATTAACGACTGAATAAGTTCACGCGTTAATTTTCAATACCCGTTCAATTGAATCATGCACGTATAAATAAAAAGGCTGGTTTAGCTCACGAGTCAAAAATGAAAGACTAATTTTATTCATCAAATTGAACTAGAAATGCCAACTCTAATATGTACTTATGTATAAACATCGAATAACATTCGTTTCGTGTGCAATTCAAATGCGGGTGCAACTTGAATATGTTCGTCTTGAAAATGTTATTCTTTCAACGAACTTTTCTTTTGTTCAACTACTCTATTTGCATTTCGGAAAACTCATACAAAATGCGCTTCGGTTTCAGAGCATTGCGAATCGAAAACTTCAAGTTTCCGGTCTTTTTTTTTAAGGAAAAATATCTGAAATGGTATAATTTAATGGGTTTATTTCATTATATGTTTTTTCAAAACTTATTTTTGGATATTTATTTATTTATTTAATCCTCATAATTATTTAAAAAATTAGTTTTTGATAATGTAATTTAAAAAAAAAAAATTTAAACTTAAATCTACTAAAAATTATGGTTCATGAAACTGATAACTTCATGTTCTATTTTTGTTAGATTTATTAGAAAATAAAAAAAAGGCAGTAACAAATAATTATTCTAGAATCTAACTTTAAAACGTTCAATGCATTTAAAATGCTTTTTCAAATTTTTGGCAAATTCTATTTTCTGAAGAATTCTTTCCAAATTTAAAAATTAAATCAAATCAATAAACACACTATTTTAATGCTAGTTTTATATTATAAATGAAAATAGAACGATTTCGGAAGATTATCAAAATTGAAAGTCAATACACAGTTCCAGCTCTATCTATGTATATACATACATCTGTATATATTAACACTACCACCAGTTAGACATGCGCTGATTTTGTCGTTGACCCAAATATGTTTACCCCTGCCCTTTCCCAACTTTCCCACCTTGAATGTCTTTGACATATATTTGTTATCATAAATGTTGAATAATGATTGCAATATTAAAACCAAAAATGTATTAATTGTTTTACAGGCGACTGAAGCTCAGCAAGTAAATACTGGAATGCGTGCCTCCATTCCGCCCGGCGTACGTGTTGTACGCGGTCCAAATTGGATTTGGTCGAATCAAGGTAGGACGGTTAGCAGGCGTCAGGCACTCCATTGTTTATCCATTTGAGGAATTAACTAGCTATAACAAAATGTTGTTTACATTGTATTATGTATAGTATACATAAATGTATATGTATTATACACAGGTATACACAACACATTTACACATACCAAACGATCCGCACTTTGGGTGCATTGCCAGTGAGAATTGTAAAGAGGACGGCGCTATTTTTAGCAACACTCACATGCGGAATGTTTCCCAAATGGCGTTGCTTTAAACTCATGCTATACATAATGTACATGATGAGCTAGAGGGAATGGAGGGACTAGAGGGTCTAAGGTGTGGAGCCATATACATATGTACATATACATATATATATATATATATATATATATATATTTATATGTGGCTCCTCATTCCACATAGTTTTACTCCGCTCTTTGGCTGTCATAAAGGAAGTCGTCGCATTTGTTGTCTGCTTAGGGCGCGTGCCATTTGAAAAATGTTCTTTTATTTTTAGAAATGCGGCGTCTGCTCAGGACTGAAGCTCTTGTTGTTTTTGTTTGTTGTGCAGCAGCTGCTGTATGGATGCATGTTGTAAACTTACCATAAATAGCTCCCAATATGTTTTATGATGTGCTGTTATATCTAAAGTCCAACTTCAACTCAACAAACAGGTCTGCTCTGAGTTCCGATTTCGTTCCTTAAAAAACGTCAATCTGTTACGTTTTGAAAAGTTTTGCATTTTTGTTCAAGAAAAGCAAAGTAATTGACACAGGAAATTTTAATAAAAAATACTTATTTAGAATTGAGCTTGGTCATTCTTTCTTTATATTGAAGTCAAATTACTTTTATATAGTATGAAATCACAGAAACTCTGTAAAACAGAAACGATTCAGCATATGCCTAATAAATGATAACTGAATAGACTTATTGCTATCAAAGCTCGGGTTCGAACTCGGTTTCAAAAAAGCGAAAGCGAAAGCGAAAACTGAACCCTTCCGTTCGAAAATCGCTCGCAATTCAGTCGTTTGTACTTTTGAAAAACGTACGGAATTCTTAACAGGTCTGAATATTTAAGTAATTACTTACTCAATTTATAAAATGTAGAAAATAATAATTAAAATGCTTAAATTTATAAATGAAAACCATATGAGACGTTCCAAAAGTTTATGGACCTTAAAAACCTTGTTTACGAACCGAAACTAGAAGTCAGGCTTTGGTTCGAACCATAAACTGAACCGATATAAAAAATGTTTTGGTTTCGCAGCCATTAATTAACATTAAACATAGAAGACAAAACATTTATGGCTTAGGGTATAGCTAATGTGCAAGTCAAAAATAAATCAAATGCCTGCCTGTTGAGTGACAGACAGGCGAGGGGGTGAAGTTAAACAGATGCGGAGAGTGGCACGCTTGTTTTAAAATTAGATTGCAGCTGCAGCAGTGCAACAAAAATGTATTTACATTTGACGTTACGTAGTGTTTGGTGATGTGTGGCAAGAGCCACACCGGATGAAACAAACACACACGAAACATATATCTCTGCTTGGGAGTAGACGAGTATGTACTTCATTTTGGGGTGTGAATATAAATTTATAAATAGTTCTTAAGCTGCCTGGTAATGAGAAGCTGAGAAACTGAGCTCACTTACACTAAAAAAATGCATGTACAATTTCTTTCTTTTCATTTTCCATGCAACAGACGACGGAGAAGGTCACGTTGGCACCGTTTGCGAAATAGGACGCTGCGGCTCGACACATTCACCAGAGAATACCGTTGTCGTTAATTGGGATTCGGGACATCGCACCAACTACAGAGTGGGCTATCAAAATCAATACGATCTAACAATTGTGGACAATGCCCAAGTTGGTAAGTAACAAAGAAAAAGATGTAAAAATAAACACAAAATAAAATTTCATCTCACTTTTAGGCGTGCGTCATTCGAATGTCGTTTGTGATGGCTGCTCAAAGGCGGGCATAGCTGGCATTGTGTTCAAGTGCGCCCAGTGCACCAATTATCATCTCTGTGCATTTTGTTACGGTGCAAATCTGCACGATTTGGAGCATCCTTTCGTTCGTTATACGACACCCACTTCGTTGGGTGTGCGCGTGCCAGCGCGTAAAGGTTCGCAGCGTATACAATTGCGTGGCATTTTTGTGGGCTCAAAGGTTGTGCGCGGTCCAGACTGGGAGTGGAACGATCAGGACGGTGGTGAGGGCAAAACGGGGCGTGTTATGGAAATTCGTGGCTGGGACAATGAATCATGTCGCAGTGTAGCTAACGTTTCTTGGGTAACCGGTTCAACAAACGTCTATCGTCTGGGTCACAAGGGCAACGTGGATCTAAAATATATAACAGCAACGTGTGGTGGACATTACTACAAGGATCACATGCCTGTACTGGGACAACCAGAGGAACAGCAGCCCATCGTAGCCATGGTCAAGCCGAGTTTCTCTGTGGGTGATCGTGTTAAGGTGTGCTTGGAGGTGGATGCACTGATGAAGCTACAACAGGGACATGGTGGCTGGAATCCTCGCATGGTGGAGCATCTGGCCAAGTTAGGCACGGTGCATCGCATCACCGAAAAAGGCGACATCCGGTTAGTATTCCACTAGACTTAATCAAAAATAAAATTAACTTAAGGTGCTCAAACAAATGAAAAGAAAAGAAAAATAATTGATCCAATCTTTTTTGAAAGGATTGGGAAAAACCCAGAAGAGCTAACAGCTTTTCATAATGTTCAAACTTCTTTAAATTTATAAAATTAGATTCATACAAATATTAGTTAAGATTGTTTTGCGAATAATATCGATGAAGAATAATCCTAGCAATCTACAAACAATCGATATCGCGTATGAATTTCGTAGTCCAAAATTCAATCTAATCGATTAATCGTTTGTTTTTTTTACAACTCGCAGTGTTCAGTATGAAAATTGTCCCAATCGCTGGACATTTCATCCCGCCGCACTCGTCAAAGTTGTATCGTTCCGTGTGGGCGACTTGGTGACAATTATCAATGATGCACAAAAGGTGCAGCAGCTGCAGAAAGGACACGGCGAATGGATTGACATTATGCGCTATGTAAGTGTCATGTTGCATTAATTATATATTTTTCATGTTTAACTATTGTTTATGCTCTGGTTTTAGGCACTGGGGAAACTCTGTAAGGTCGTCAAGGTGTACTCAGATGGCGATTTGCGCATACAGCAGTTGGATGATGGATTCGAGTGGACGCTGAATCCCAAATGTGTCAAGTTGGAGCGTTCACCTTTAGCGACGGCAGCGGAACGTTCCAACAGCATGATGGACTTGAGTCATCGCCGTACGGATCATGTAATGACGCCGCTATCGGGTCTCTCCGGCAGTTCGGTGGCTGATAAGCTGGTACGTGAGGCAGCCCAGGGACATCTGGACTTTGTGAAGCAATACCTGGACGTGAATCCTAGTCAGGTTGATGTTATGAGCGGCGGAAAGGCATGCATCCAAGTCGCCTCGCATCAGGGCTACGTTGAGCTGGTCACCTATCTCATATCGAAAGGAGCCAATGTCAATGTTGTCGACAAGGAGGGCGATTCAACGCTACATTATGCAGCCTTTGGCAATCAGCCCGAAACGATGCGTGTCCTACTCGAACACGGCGCCGAGGTGAACTTTCTCAATTCCAGTCACTGTTCGGCCTTGCACATTTGTGCGCACAAAAAGACACCACATTGTGTGCGCGAACTGCTGCAGCACAATGCCAATGTCAATATACAAGACTCGTATGGTGATACCGCGTTGCATGATGCCATCGGCAAGGAGAACACTGAAGTCGTTGAGTTGCTCTGCAATGCTCCGAATTTAGATTTTACGGTGAAGAACAATCGCGGCTTCAATGTGCTGCACCATGCGGCGCTTAAGGGCAATGTTGTGGCAGCTCGCCGCATTTTACAGCTCTCCCGTCAATTGGTCAATGTGCGCAAGGACGATGGCTTTGCGGCACTGCACTTGGCTGCTTTAAATGGACACGCACAAGTCGTTGAGACACTGGTCACCGAGGGTCAGGCCGAGCTGGACATCCGCAATAATCGGCGTCAAACGCCCTTCCTGCTTGCCGTCTCGCAGGGTCATGCGGGCGTTATCGAACGTCTGGTCAAATTGTCATGCGACATCAATGCCAAGGATGAGGACGGCGACAATGCGATGCACTTGTGTGTTATCAAGAAATCAAATTTACAGCAAGCTGCCGAACCGTCACACGAAGAGGCACCCGAAATACACAAGTTCTTCATCAGCCTGGCACAAACAAGCGTACGCAGCGAGGATCGTCTTATGTACAGCGTCCTTATTTATCTATCTCGTCACGGCTGCCGTGTGGAGCTCAACAATGCCAATGCGAGCATTTTTGAATGGATTGCTGATCGGAATATAAGGCAACTTATATTTGGACAGCAAACTGCCGCCGGCAGTGACGAACCGGGTGTATTAACAACAGCGACGACGACAGCAACGACGACGACAACCCCAACGCCACTGCAGCGCAATATGCAAGCTTTGGACATAAACACAGCAGACACGGATGCTGCGCCAGCCATCGATGCTGCTGAAGATGCAACTGCAACATTACTGACACTGCCACCGCCGGTAACGCAACCAAGGCTCTGCGATGCAACAACAGCTGCTGCTTCTACTGCTGCTGCTGGCATGCAACCATCGCCCGGCAACAAAAAACTCAATTCGGATGCTGCCGCCAGCAGTGTTTCGCCTCAAGTGGCGCCACGCAAGAAAGCACCAAAGCCACCAGTGCCAACAACAGCAACGACTACGTGTAATGTTGAATCAAGTGCCCTGCCCCAAGTTCTGGTCGGTGCTGTTGCCGGCGCAATGCCGGTCATAATCTCTGGCCAGCAGGAGTGCATTGTGTGCAACGAGCCGCTGCAACTGGTTCGCTTCGGTATGCAACTATCAATTAGATTGTCCAGTTCTTTATTAACTTTCTAACTATTTACAGAACCATGCCTGCATCAGATTGCTTGCGAAGAGTGCAGCATTCGTATGAAGAAGTGCCTGCGCTGCGGCGTTGCCATCGAGCGGCGTTTGGATGCCAACGGGCGGCAGGTGGTCAGCAATCAATTATCGTCCACATCATCGCCTAGTGAACAGACGCGCTTGCCATCTGGTGATCTGTTGCGTTATTTGGAGAACAAGGTGCAGGAGTTTGAAGAGTCGCACTTTTGTGGCATTTGCATGGAGCGTAAACGCGATGTGGCATTCTTGTGCGGCCATGGCGCCTGTTCCCACTGTGCCGAAACGTTGCGAACTTGCCACATGTGCCGCAAGACGATACTAAAGAAGATAAACCTGTACTGAGTTGAATACAACTGCAATAGCAACAGCAATATCAATCTTGCAACCAAAGTGGCTTGTATATACTACATAAAGATGTTAAAAACACACACATATTTGAGAAGATAACGTCGTGTATCGTCAGCAACTGATCCAAATCAAATATGGTCTTTTTTTTTGCTAAATTTACTGCAAAAACTTATTATTTATTAAACACCAACGAATTTTTTTTGTGTTTCTGTAACGGTTTATCATATACATAAAAAACAAATTGTGCACTTTCCATACCCAAAAACACATGTCTAGTTTATTATTATCGTTTAACGGAAACAAAAAAAAAAAAAAAAATTAATTAATACGATTTAGATGTTTAAAATTATAAACATTTTAATTTCAAATATAAGTGTAATTGAAGTTTTTGTGAATTACCGTCGTTGAGGGGACCTATTTGTAGTGATTGTAACTATGACAGCTATATGATATAGTGGTCAGATCCGGATATCCGGTTCAGGCATATGCACTAGAGCTGTATGTTGAAGTTTAATTGTTGGAATAAGTTAAGTAGGTTAGTTTTTGCCAAACGAACTAACTGGTAATGCAGTTCGTTTAGTTCGTTCAACTGCTTCGTTCGTTTCTTTTGCTCGTTCAGCCGTTTAGTTCGTTCAAATGCTATGGTAACACCAATAGGACAAACAAGGAATGAACTACATGAATTACAATAAGGGATATAGTTCGTTCTCTTTCTTTGTTCGCGGTGTTTGCCAAAGGCCATTGAACTATGGGAGCATTTTAACGGATATCTGTCAAAATTTTAGAGTGGACAATCGTAAAGCTCTGCTCTAATATGAGCTTGTGCATGCGCGGTCAACTGAGTCTTGTGCGGAAATCGCTGAGTTCTATTTCCAGCTTATCCGTTACCAGTCGTCGTCTATTTGGTTGGCTTCATTTTCTAGCCTGTTATCTGTAACTTGGCCAATCTCGCACATAACTAACGAGTTGTATCCTTAACAAAAATGACGATGGCTCTGTTCGCACCTGCGCTTGAATTTTAAATCACTTGGCGCGGCTTATTATAAATACTAAAAATAAATACTACAAAACTACTAAAGCAAGCCAATGCAAATTGAGTCACGTATCGATAGCGCATACATCAACTTTAGCTATCGCTATCGTTTGTACTTTGGGGTGTTGGTATTTTTATAAATAAGCAGAAGAAAATAAATTTAAAATCGATATTATTTTGATACGAACGAAATATAATTAAATACATAAAATAAATCGCTGCTAAGCCATGTCAGTGCATGTTTTTATTTTGGCAAAGTATTTTTTATAAACAAAACTATATATTTTTAAGATTAAAGCAATTTATGTGTGTCCTTTCGTTCCGTACGTCGCAGACGAGGAAATAGTATCCTAAGAAAAGTATCGATTAAAAACATAGTTAAAACTATCGATATTGATATTTAAAAATATCTTATAACAACAAATAGGTATATCGATATATCGAAAAAATACAACATCACTAAACTCAAGCAGAAAAGCAAAGAAAAGAAAAACACACACGTCACATTTACTTAAAAAATACCCACGCGTTTGCAGAAACGTAGCCAAAACGATGTCAAAACAAATGGTTAATTTGCAGCCAACAAATTTTCATTTCTATCAGAAGCTGGCATTGGGTATACTACTTACAGCCATACTGCTCTCCCTGCCAGCATTATGCCAGAGCCAGGGCAATCCCAGTTTTAAATACTCCCGCGAAGCAAATGAGAATTTTGATGCTAAGCAGGCTCCGCCGGTAAAGCATGATCACGACCATGATCATGATCATGACCACGATCATGACCATCACCAGCATGACCATGATCATGCACACCATGAACACGATCATGCCCACCATGATCACGATCATCATGGACATCACGCACACAGCCAAACGAAGCCAGCAGCATTGGGTGAGCTGTTGATATATTGACAAGTGCGTATTGTTGTTACAATCTTATTTCTTATAGATATGGGCAGCGTTTGGCTGCATTCAATGGGCTCCACGTTGCTTATCAGTGCAGCTCCCTTTGTGCTGCTGTATATTATACCGCTAGATAATAGCGAGGCAATGAAACCACGATTAAAAGTATTGCTGGCATTTGCATCTGGGGGACTGTTGGGTGATGCGTTTCTACACTTGATACCACACGCAACGCATCCGCACAGTCATCATGGGGAGCACGGGCATGATCACGATCACGATCATCATCATCATGAAAATGAGCAGGGCGAGGAGGGACATGCGCATACACATGATATGAGCGTTGGTCTGTGGGTATTGGGCGGTATTATTGCCTTCCTGGCTGTGGAAAAGGTTGTACGCATTCTTAAGGGTGGCGGTGGCGGACATGGTCACAGTCACGGCGCACCCAAACCCAAACAAGCTGTGAAGGAAAAGGAGACGGCATCGGGCGACAAGAAGAACAAATCAACAGCCAAGCCAAGCAAGTCAATTGTTAAGCAAACTGATGACGAGGGTGAAGTGGAAATCTCAGGTTATTTAAACTTGGCTGCAGATTTTGCACACAACTTCACAGATGGTCTTGCCATTGGTGCTTCCTATCTGGCCGGTAACAGCATTGGCATTGTTACTACAATCACAATATTGCTGCACGAGGTGCCGCACGAGATTGGTGATTTTGCCATACTCATCAAATCGGGCTGCTCACGCCGCAAGGCCATGTTGCTCCAACTAGTGACAGCGTTGGGCGCTTTGGCTGGAACAGCATTGGCGCTGCTTGGTGCCGGCAGCAGCGATGGTGGCTCAGCGCCTTGGGTGCTGCCCTTTACAGCCGGTGGCTTTATTTATATTGCCACGGTCAGTGTACTGCCAGAATTGTTGGAAGAGTCGACGAAGCTGAAGCAATCCTTAAAGGAAATTGTGGCACTTCTTACCGGCGTGGCACTGATGATTGTCATAGCTAAATTTGAATAGCTGCATCATTTTTCATCTATTTTTGCTGTGTCCATAAATTGTCATAAAATATAAACATGGCCCAAATGAAATTTCCAAAAAAGAAAATCAATATTAATTGAATTTGATTACTATTTGGGAATGTAATATACAAACAGAAGAAACTCTTAAGAATTTTATAAAAAACCTTTAAAAGTTAAATGAAATTAAAATAAATATGTGCGATATTATTTAACAACAATGGTTCGGGATGTTTTTAATAATGCAATACATTTGATATTCCAAAAATGTCACTTAGTAAACAAACAAATTTTTATGTTTTAACAATCGGTAAAAGCTGTGCTTTCTTTCTAGCCCTCTTCTCTTCTAGCCATTCTTCATGGTGGATTTAATTTCATTAAGACAATACTCGGCCTGCTCAATAGCGTCGGCGTTCTCCTGACTTTTGCCCAGTTTCCAAGCGAGCTTGCAAAACTTTTCAGCTTCTTTTAGTAGACCTTCGCGCAGATATACTAACCCCAAATTGGCTTGTATAATGCCCTCCTGCGTAACATCCTTCAACTCCTTGGCTACGGCCAGGGCATGCAAAAGGGTTTCCTTGGCTGCAGCATAATTTTCAAGCTATTGTATACAATTAGAATTAAAAATAATATTAATGTTTGCAACTGGCTTTATTTATAAACTAGAGATGGAATCGGGACAAATTTTTGAAATCCCGGTCGGATACGGGATACTTGACTATCCCGAACAATGCGCTGGTCCCGAAATTTCACTCAAATATCGACAATTCGTATTGCTATGTATTTTTAGATTAATTAGTATGTAAGTAGCATTTTTGATTTGTGCATGCAACTCCAAAATTTGGATAAACTTCAAAAGGACACGTCAAAACAAGCTATTGAACAATTTTACTCAATTGTTCATGTTATAATGATTTCGGGCGGGATTCGAAAGACGCGGGACGTTCAGGATCGGAAACAAATTATTGTCCCGATGCCATCTCTTTTTTACATACGTTAACGTAAGCCACACTGATGTTATTCAAAATCGTCACTGAGGCATCATTAAGGGATCCATATACTCCAACGAGGATATCAAGGGCCTCTTTAAATAAGTTCTTGGCTTCTTCGTACTTGCCCTGTTTCATCAACAATTGCCCAAACCTGTAAATAATTCGATGTTTAGTTATGTATATTAACATTTGTATAAAGGTTTTATGGGCTACAAAGAAGCATGGAACAACCTTCAATACCAGTTCTTTGTCAATCCGTACAGTTCCAGAACATCATTGTCATCCGGCATTTTGTCAACCAGTTTGGCAAGTCGTTGCAGTGTCCATGTGAAGCCCTCGAAGCTTTTTTCCAAATCACCTTGCAGCTGCGACATATGCGCTATTTTCGAACTAATGTGCAAAATCTTGGGACTATCCTCCGTGTGTCCATCGGTCATTAAACGTTTCATAACGTCCACAAATATCTTTTCGGCCTTTTTGAACTGTTCACGTTCCATGGCCAAATTGGCCATCAGATCGTAGACATATGTAATACCATTGGATGACTGCAAATCCTGCGCCATACGAAGTGAGAGATGTAGCATCTGCTCGGCTTTATCATACTGTTCACTTTGTATACATAGTATCGAACGTTTGATGGTATTCACCAGCTTTGCCTCGGGTGTCTCTTCTTTGTCCTTGTCGTCATCGCTTCCAAATCCAAAGAAATTGAAGCTAAACGCAGCTGTAAATACATAGCCAGCGTGTGGCAAGGGGCGTGAGGAGCGTGCAGAACGTTGCCGCTGGCGATGCCACTCCTGTTGCCTGGTTTGAATACAACAATACGTTCCCAAGCCATCTGATCTCAGTTTGTAGTTGTTTTGGATTTTGGCTGTATAGTCATTTGGATTTGCATTGATGCCACGCACAAAACGCAAGCGCGATAAAATTTGTGTTAGTTTACCAAAATTCTTTACTATCATTTTGTTGTCAATTCATGTTATAATTAACTTAAAATTTTTTCGGATACTGCAAATCCGTTTCAACAATTACGAAATATGCGTCAATTCAGTGCTGTAAAATGACGACAGCGACGGGTAAAATAATGAAATCTGGACATATTACAAAATCAAATTTTATAAATTTTATACAAAGCAAAAATATTGCATAAAACCTACTCAATGTCTTGTAAATTGCAAAGCAATAAATTATAACTAAATTTTTATTAAATTTAAACTTACCAACAATACTAATAAGGGGAGTCCTGAAATTGATATTGAACTGAATAAAAGTGTTGGTAAAAATACACAATCAACTGATTTCGGTTCAATCCGTAACTTAATCAGGGGTGTTACGGAAAACCGCCCAAAACGCTTTCCGTAACACCTACAGGTTGGAATTCGGTTGGAACCCAGTTGCTATGTTTTCCGCAATACCCCAGATTATGATTTGCTTCTGTTTAATCAAAATCAAATCAGTTTCAGGAACCCCTTTAATTTATTAAAGTTCAGTAGAGTTGGGATTTCTAGTTCCTTTTGCGGATATAGTTCAGTAATTCGATTTCCGATAAAAGAACTAATCTTTCTTTTAGTTCCTTTAGTTCGTTTGCGGATAAAAGAACTAATCTTTCAAAACTGTTATATGGTTCGTTTGCAGATAAAAGATCAAATCTGCTAAATAGTTCTTTTGTGGATATTAAATCTGTAATATAGTTATTTTGCGGATAAAAGATCAAATCTGTTATAAAGTTCGTTTGCGGATAAACGAACTAATTGTTTCTTTTCTTTTAAGTTATTTTGTTCAGTCATTCGTATGCACTATAATTCACTCATAACGAGTAGATTTTACTTATTTCTTTGAAATTTATTTTATTAGCTCGTTTTTTTAGAATTATTTATGATAATAAAATTGTAATACAAGTTAAAATTAGTTGGTATTAATAAGATATTTATTAGTAGTGTAGTTTGTATAGTATATTGATAAAAATACAGACAAAATTATGACATATTTAATAATGTTGACAATTTTATATTTTATAGAATTACAAAATGCGCAACGCAAAAATAACTATTGAATTAATCGAACTAAAGGAACTTAACGAACTAAAGGAACTAAACGAACTAAAGGAATTAAACCAACTATAATCAATGATATAGTTCAATAGTTCTTTTCAAAGACCCGGTCCTTAGAACTAATTCAGATCGAATCGACCCAAGTCTAAATGTCAATACATGCATGTGTTTCACAAAATCGATATCTAAATAATCTAAAAATATCGATAAGTATAACATGCGATTGCCTAGCAACATTGATTACACTCAAAAGCAACCCTACCTATTGATGGCGGATTGACGCTTTTCACTAACACAAATTTTCTTTAACTAGGAAAAAGAAAAGGTCACACGCCAAATAAATAGACACAGAATTGTGTATGCTTTTTCAACACGTACTGCTAACGTTAATTACAAGTGCATTAGCATTTTCTTACAGTGTTTTTATTAGTGGCATCAGTGTGCCGTGTGCATTCTTTTTGCAGCTATGAGACGTCGTAGCGAACGAAAAAAATCGACTTCGCCTGCACCTTTGCCGGCACGTCGCAGTCGCCGATCACGTAAAATATCCGAAAATGAGAAAACTGAGGATGAGACTCTGGAGAAAGCAGCAGAAGAACAACATGCAACGAAAGCGCCCCCAATAATTGAAGAAATCAATGAGGAGCGAGCTGAGCGAGGTGGAGGCGGCTCAAGCGAAGAACAAGAGCGAGAACAAGAACACGCCGTGCGCAAAAGCCGAAGCACACGGACGACACCCAAGAAACGGAACAACAGCAGCAGCAATCAACGTGAGAAGAGCAGCGAGGAGCGAAAGGTGGACACAATACATGAAGAAATTGAGAATGGCTCAGAGGCAAGTGGCAAGAAGAGCGTCGATAACGATAACGATAACATATCGTTGTCGGAGGAGAAGAAAACAGCCAAAAAGCCAGACGAAGATGAAGATGAGCCGCAGAAGCAATCGGAGACGAAGGCTAGAGATGCAGTAGAGCCTGCCGTAAAAGCAGAAGACTCAACTGAGAATTCCGTGAAGGATGAGGAAGACAATGGCAAGGACACGAGCGTAATCCTGGGCGAGGACAGCAGCAGTGATGCGGTTGCAGAAGAGGTAAAAGTTGCTTCTACTTTAATCTTTACAGCAAGTAAGGATATGGCAAATCTAAAAACAACAAGCGATGTATTAGACATTCAAACAGAGGACAGTGGATTGATTGAGAGAGCAGAAAGGGACACTGAGAAGTTGGAGCAAACCCAAGTCGACGAGCAGCCCAAAATGGACAACAACAAAACTGATGAACACAAGGAGAATCGCAAGGATGAGCAATCGTCTAGGGACAAGGACAAGCAAGTTAACAATGAGGTTAAACACGATTGCGTTGCGAATCAGCAGCGATCCGTGCGCAAGCGCAAATGGCTTAGCAAAAAAATAGCTGAACGTGCTCCTCCGGTGCTGGCAATATCAACGGATTCATTAAAGAACATCATTTCGGATGTGGTTAATCCAGTGCCGCTGAGCGATGTACAGTTGGAGTCATCTTCGGAAGAGGAAGGTCTCGTCACCAGCGATCATGAAACGAGCGACCGTTCGGAACGTTCATCATCATCGCCCGAGTTGCGCGTAACAAAAGATCGGGATGAGGGCAATGCGACCGATGAAGATGGTGGGCAACAGAAGCCCCAACTAAAACAGAATGACAAAGAAACAACTAACGAAACGGTGCCAGCAATAATGTCTAATAAGTCAGCACTCGAACCTGCGCCCAATGCCCCACTACTCACCACACACTCTCCAAGTCCGGCACGCAATCGTGCCAGCCACGTGCTCTTCATCAGCAATCTGGTGAGACCGTTTACGGTGCTGCAGCTGAAGGGGCTGCTGGCGCGCACTGGCAAAATCATTGAGGAGGATGGCTTCTGGATTGATCGCATTAAGTCCAAGTGCTATGTTGCATATGCAACTGACGAGTACGTCTTTTCTATATTTTTTTTTTGTGCATATGTTATATTACAATTTTAATTATATTTAACAGCGAAGCTGTTGAAACACGTCATGCACTGCATGGAGTCCGTTGGCCTGTCTCGAATCCCAAGTGCTTGAATGTTGACTTTGGCAGTCGACTGGACATGGATCGAGCCATACAATCGACTAAGAACGAGGCACCCAAATATCCACAGGTAGGATTGCAAAACAAAAAAAAAAAACAATCAATTTCAATGAATACCTAAAATCTATGCTTTTTGTTTTGCTGCGATTATCGGTCATCGATATTTTCACAAAACATCGCACAAACAAATGAACTATGGGCAAGGAAATTATGTTTTGTTTTTAATAAAACCATATAAATTCCACATTTTTTTGAATAATAAATTGATCGTTATTCAAAATGTTTGCATAAATAATAAAAAAATCAACTTTCTTACAAATCAATTAATCGGCTAATTCTTTACGAATCGATTTTAATTTTATAAAATCGATAATCGTACTAATTGATTATTTGATAATAAAATGTACATTCTTTTCCACAGGACAATACCAGAGATAATCAGCACGCGGGCAATGCTTGGTCACGCTTAGATGCAAGCGATAAAAAGGTATGATCCAACACACTTGCTCAATCAAAGACTTGTAAATGTATTAAAAAAGATATAAAACAAGTAAGAACGTTGCAGTTGGATGCACCCGACTGCGCTATACTCTTTTTTAGCCTCTTTGTGGATTCAGAAGTGGGCGTGGCAATTGTATTTTTGCTCAAATCTTTCAAGTTTTACCATCAATTTAAGTTGGGTTGGGCCCGTTCTACAGGTTTGGGAGAAACAAACTTTGTTCGATTGCAAGGGCGGGGGTGGGCGTAGCAAAATTATTTTTATCCAATTTATTTAATAGAGCAATAGAATTGAACCTGCCAAATTTGGGGACTCGAGATCTCGGGAGATCTGGACACTTTCTCTGCCTATGGTATATACCAACATGTATACCAAGTTTGGTTGCTCTAGCTTTAAAACTGTGGAAAAAACCTGCGTTTTTTTTTTTTCAAAAAAATTAAAAAGAGTAAAAACCCGTTGCTTTGTATAATCCTTGCTATGAGATATATAATGTCTCCGATCCCATAATTATATATTATGAAGTTATGTATGTATACTATGAAAAAAGTCGATCTAGCCCTTTGATTTGGTTTCGTCCGATCTGAACAAGATTTGTTAATGGAACTACTGAACAATATTTACGATTATAATATTTTAGTTCCTTTCTGAATTCAGAGCCGTTTCTTTCCGCATACAGGAACTAATGATTCCTTTTCTTTTAAGTTCCTTTAGTTCAGTCATGCATCTATACTCAAGGGTCCAGCGAAGTTCAGTTGTTAAAAGTGATTTCTACTGTACAGGCACAAGCAAATTAAATAAACTAAAGAGAGAAGGAATGAATAGTTGCTTTAAGGAACTACTGAACTATACCCGCAAAGGGAACTGCAATGCCCAATACTGTTGTTCATCTGTCAGAAGAGCTCCGTCTCCTTTAGAGCTATAATAATTCGTACTGAATGATTGAACGAAGTTTAGGATTAGCGTTCATTTGAGTTCCCTTATCGGTCAACAGACGTGTTCTGCTTGTTCAAGTTGCCGCTGAACTGCTTGAAGTACAAGTTATTCACTGCTTGATGCGTTTTTGTGTGTATTTGTATGTGTTATGAAAAACCTTAGTTTTTGTAAGATAACTCAACCAAACTCTCATTAATCTGTCTATCTCCCTCTTTTTAAGTTTAAGCACGTTTTACACATGTTGACAAAATTTCATCAATATCTTTTAGCTGTCATAGGTACAATCGGTGCAAAAATTTTCTGAAAGTTTATTAATCTTTGGCACGTCGAAGACAACTTTTCTTTTTTGTTTTTTTTTTTTTTAATGAAAAAATCGTTTTTTATGGAACATTTACTTTGGCACTGTTGGTCGATTGATTAAAACAAAAATACAGAACTGCATAGATCTGTTGCAAAACTTATTTGCCAAAGGAAATTACCAAAGCACATTCGCGCAAGGATATTGTATAAATGCATATAAATAAAAATGAAACAAAATTCTTATATTACAGCCGGCACGTCCGGTACGCGAATGGGATGTGGGCAAAAAGGAGCCCAACGATCGAGACAAGACGAACAATGACAGACGCCGCAGTAGCAAGGAGCGCATTGACTCGCGATTGCGCGACTCGGAGCGCGGTAAGGGCGGAGATGACGCTGAGCGAAGTGGACAGGATCGTAAACGCTCAAGGGACCGGGACCGTGGATTACGTGAGCGTGAACGCGAGCGCAGTGAACATCATGTGCATGGGCGTAGCAGAAGCGGCTCACCAGGTAAGAAATGCTCATTAATGATACATTAACATACAACTTAACAAATATTCGTTTTTACGCAGCACTTAAATCGAGAAAAAAGGAGAATGAACCACCCATCAGACTACTAGATGATCTATTTCGTAAAACTAAGGGTACGCCGTGCATTTATTGGCTACCCTTGACACCGGAAGCTGTAAGTAATCGATATAGAATATTATTGAATAATTGATTTAATGACTCACAACTATTCATACCATGGCAGATTGCGGAGAAGGAGGCATTCCGTCAAAAGCGTATCGAGGAGCACAAACTGCGGATAAAAGAACGCGAAGAGCGCGTCAACAAAGAGCGTGAACGTGAAAAGGATCGCGATCGTCAACGTGATACACGTCGCAACCGCTCAAACGAGCGACGACGTTCGCGCAGTCGCGAAAGGGGTCGGCGTTACTAGGAAGTAACTAATGAACAAGCTTAGATAAAAGCAAGCTGACGTCACCTCTCGACAAGCAATTTTAAAAAAACAAACAGCAAGCAAATACAGCAACAACTTCATTTCAATGGTGTTTTGCCATTGAAGCCCAATATTTTATTCTGGTTCTTTTGAAACGTTCTGAGTTAAAGTATTCAACTTGAAGTGCGATGGCTCAAATCAAACTCAAATTGAATATTTTTCCAAAGACCTTAACAAAAGCCTAACAATGAGATTTCAATTTCAATTTCTATTTTTTCCCAATTTCTCTATTTGCTGTTCCATATACCTACATATATACATAACATGATTTGATTTCTTTTCCAAATGTAGCTTTTTACAGCGCGCATCAACAACTACAACAACATCAACAACAACAGCAGGCGTAACTCAATAATACGGCGACCGCGACACACATGGAATTGTCCTCTGTCCGGAGTCCTAAAACTCTTGCCGCAAGTGTTTTTCGTCTTTACATACATAACTATATATTCAAACAGCAAATTAATTAACTGATTGTAACTAATTAAAATTTTAAAGAACTTAGAGATATTAATTAAATCACAGAAGGCAAGCTTGTGACCATGCCAATTTATAACACTTTTTCAATCTTTAATCACACTCAATTTCCAGATCTACAAATTCATTTGCTGACAAAGGTTCTGAAGATTCTGATAAGAAAAAACGTTCTGTCCATATGCTGGGTTCTAGGGTTTGAAGATGCATTTTATAATTCTCTTGGCACTCGTATGGCAGCTATAATATATAGTGTTCTAATTTTAATGAAATGTCAGCGTGCACAGATAACGATAAAACTCAAAATTGATGTTTAGTCGAACTGTCCTGAAAAATAAAATTTTCGATCTGATCCGGCCGATTCCGACATTTGCACTACTTGCAGCAAAAAGATGCATGACTAGATAGACTTGCCTGTTGATGTTAATCAAGAATATCTATAAATTGTATAGTCGGAGTTGCGTCCTTATGCCTGTTACATACATATGCAGCACTTTATTACACGTTTTTACCCACTTTAATAGATTAAAAGTTTGTTGACATTTAGGAAGAAAACATATATATATATATGTTATATATCTATCACTCAAGTGTGTGGTGTCATCTGATCAGATCAATTTTTTAGCTTTTCCCTTGATTGAACATTTTAAATTTATCCAAAATTAAGAATTTCCCTCAAATCTTTTCAAACTCTGGCAACACCATAAACTATCGACATACTCTGTATTGTTGCATTTCGATTACTTCGGTCAAAGTAAAACTTGCAATAATCGGTATCGAATTAATTCATTAAATTTTACTTTAGGAAAACGACGGAAAAATGTGGTCTGATACTTTTTTAATTGTATTTATATCAATATGCACGGCGTTTTTAGGTGAAGGTATGTATGAAAATATGCTAAGCTGTTAAATCAGCAATAAAATCAAAGTTCAATATAAACACGAGTACAACTATTCCAAAGGGCTTACATGGGTGCTAGTCTACCGTACAGAGAAATATCAAAGGCTGAAGTCGGAGGTAGATAAACAGAGCAAGAAGTGTAAGTGCTTAAAAGTTAATAAAACATAAATAAATTAATACTATAAACAAACACCGTTTTAGTGGAACGGCAAAAGGAGACACATGGCGATTCATTGGATAAATCAGTTAAAAAGAAACTCGAACGTTATGAGGAAAAGCTTAAGAATAACAATCGCGATTTGTCACTGGTCAAGATGAAGTCAATGTTTGCCACTGGATTTGCATTTACCGCCTTGCTCAGCATGTTCAATAGCATATTTGATGGACGTGTCGTGGCACAATTGCCCTTTACACCAATCTCATGGATACAGGGTCTGAGCCATCGTAATCTATCCGGCGATGATTACACCGACTGTTCTTTCATCTTTCTGTACATCCTCTGTACCATGTCTATACGCCAAAACATTCAAAAACTTCTCGGTTTTGCCCCATCACGTGCAGCAAGCAAGCAGGGTGGTGGACTCTTTGGCCCAACACCAGGCCAATTTAAATAGATATCAAAATCAGTTTCACTGCGTTTTTCTTAGCTAAAATTTTCATTTTTGGTTTTTGCTGTTTGTTTAAGAAAACGGCACAATAAATGTTTAAATGTACAATTCATTATCTATCTATATATGTATATAAAAAAGTTTGTTCTCACTGGTGGTTGGCAATCAACGCTGGGTCCAAACCATAAAAGCTTAAAAACTTAATTTTCACAGTAGTTGCTTCCTATGGCTAAGCTACGCACTAAGAAGGGATTTTACAAAATTCTGTCGGGGAAATGTGAAAAATTTGCAGAAAATTGTTGCATGAACATTCTTTGCTTATCATTCGATCATGCTCAAACTTATTTTCAAAAATCTAGATAAAAATTGGAAAGCAACTGCATACCAATTTTCCGGAAAGTTCACCCCCTTGCCTGGAAAATGGGTGGTCAAGTTTGTATAAGCAAAAGTTTAGTTTCTGAGCGATTTGCTTCAAAACCACTTACAAAAGTACACGAAAAAAAAAAAAAATTAACGTTATTTTAAAAATTTAGTACTCTACTCTTTTAAATTTGATCAAAATCGGCCCGCCATATTTTATAGCTTCACGAAATTCCTAATGATATCACAACCAAACTCAGAAATTGCCTTTTCATGGGAAAACTTAAAGATCAATCAAAGAATAAAAATAAGAGCACAATAACTATCATACAGGTTTAATTTTAGGGACGACCACTTTTGATGGAAGTAATTTGATCAGAATGTTTACAAGGGATGCCAGAGATAGCTTTTAATTTTTTTGAATATTGGTTTTTGCATTTATTTATAAAAAAAAAAAACAATGTGCAATGTTTTTATGTACAATTAATTTAAAGCATTGAATTCATACATGGGCTTGTCCACAATTAATCTGTCGAAGCTCAACCGGGACAAATCTATCGTCCGGAACTGACCGTCCATAATAAGCTCGGAAATGGCACGACCCACAGCTGGCGCTTGCTGTATACCCTGTCCACTAAAGCCACTTGCAATATACAGATTATGATAATATGGATGAGCGCCCAAAATGCCGTTCTCATCGTACACATTGTAGTCGTAAAGACCGGCCAAACTATTAACAACTTTGGCAGCTCCAAATGCGGGCAAACGTTCAATAAGTGCAGGTCTTATCATCGATTCAAAATATGCCAAATCTGCAGTAGAAGCGTCATCGTTATGCGACACTGCATTATGCCCACAAATGTAGTTCCCACCCAGGCCATCTCTGCGCACGAATGTGCCTGTAGTGTCCACAATCATGGGCATTGCCATGCCAGGTGCATTTTGATCTTCCAGGCTGAGCGCATACATATATCGCTTGCGCGCATCTATCGGCAAAGGAACGCGCAACATGCCCGCATGCTGACCAATATGTGCCAGTCGTGCCACTTGTCCAGAATTAACGCCCGCTGCTATAACGCATAGAGCAAACTTAATGCTACGCTTTGCACCGTCAGCCATCTGCACAACAACTTTGTCCAGACTCTGATAGCTGCCCGCATCGGAACCGCCAGCATCCCCGGTGACAATAATATCCGCTTGATTTTTAAACACAAAATCAACCACTTTGCCATGCACAAAGTGTGCACCATAGCCACTGGCAGCACGCCTGAAGTTCGTTAATAAAGCCCATGAATCGAACCAACCTTCCCTTTCTAGACCCAAGCAACCAAGCGCTACACCCTTGGTGTTTAGCCAGGGGAATCTAGCCGCTAGACGTTCCGAAGTCAGCAGCTCATTGCGTGCACCCAGTTCATTTTGTAGCTGTGATGTTTGCTTCAGTGTGGCAGCATCTGCATCATTGGCGAGCACCAGGTGACCATGTGGCGTAAAGTTGAGCGGTATATCAGTGCCAAAGTGCTCCTTGGCATCACGCATAAACTCCGCACCGAATAACGACATTTGTATATTTTCCGGCAATGAGAACTGTGGACAAAGCCCGCCAACGGAAACGTGTGTGGCAGATTTCATATACTGTTAACAGGCAAAAGAAAAGTTAAGAAGCTTATACAATTTGATGCATCAATCTTAAATCAATCACCGTTTCATCTTGTTCCACAACAACCACGTTGAGTCCTTCACGTGCCTTTTGCTTCAGCCAGTACGCAATGGAACTACCAATACCGCCGCCGCCAACAACCAGCACATCGCAGTGCGTCTGGAATTCATCCACTTGTCCTTTGTGGCCAGTAAATTGAAATTTGCTCTGTGTTGCCGCTGCCGTTGCCTGCACTTCATCGTGTTGCTCCTGTGGCACAAAGAATTCTTTGATTTTACGAATATCACTGCCAAGCAAGCGAAACGTTCGCCGTATTGGATGATTCTCTTCCGTTTCCGCATCAGCAGCCGCATCCCGATCTTTGTCATTGGCGCCGGATTTGGCGGGATTTTTACCAGCTGAGTAGGCTCGTTGAAGTGGCACCTGCAGCAGGCGCATAACGTGTCTGCAACGTAGCATATTTACATGTATATTTTCATACACTATTAATTTAATAAATATTTGTATATTTGTATTGTTTATTTTTTGCCTTATGCCATAACGCTTAGTGCAGGTTGCGTTGAAACAGAGATGCGTGTTAAGGCTAGAGATGGGCGATAGATCTTTTAAAAAAAGCTAATAAAATAATTTTACGTAGTCATATGACAAAAACAATTCTAAACTCATATGACAATTCCACTATGAAGCTTATAATTTTAAAATTTCACAGCTCCATTTTATTTTCAACTGATATTTTTTAAATCATATATGAGCGCTTCTAAAATCAGCAACTTACCAAACGTGTTGCACGGTCTGGCAGCTCCACTCACCACCTCATTGCTATTGATATTGAATCCGTTTTAATACTAATTTCGCAAATCGGTCAACTTTAATTTGCTGTTAATTAATTATTTTTGCATAGGCGCAAAGATATCCCGCAAGTGTCCTCCTTAAAAAAATATTGTTCGCATTTTAAGCCAAAAAACCCGCTTTCTTGAACTCGCTTTACCTACGGGCCACCAAATTCAGAATTATTCACTGTTGGCATATAAAAAATTGTGTGTTAAGGGTTACAAAAATATAATATTTTCAATTAAAATATATATTACATTTTATTTGATAAATAAAAACAAATATTTTCCACACTTGAATTGCTGCAGCAGACAATGTCCTTCCGTTCAGCGTTTGCTTACATTTGTTTAAAAAACATTTAAACATTTAAATCTAAAAACATAACTGGCTACACCTTTTCTATTAAAATAAATATTACATTTTATTTCTTAAATAAAAACAAACTTTCTACTCAAAAAAATTGATGGCGCAGACAATGTCCTTCCATTAAGAGTTTGTTTATATTTTTGTGCGGGCTTTTGCAAACAAGTGTGACCATGCACACTTCGGCTAAAAATCTAAAACTACAAACATAACTAGCTATACCTTTCACACACATCAGTCTCTCTCTGTTTTTGTTAAGCATTGGAAAACGGTATTTCTGTGCTTCTAAAATTCGGTCACGTTAAGCTTTGGCATTACTTGGCAATTTTAAAGCAGAGACAGTTTTTGGGGAGATATTGGTAAAAATATAAAATATAAAACATAATAAGCAAAACACTCGCAAATTAAAAGTGCTTGAAAATGACAAACGCCGCTGATGTCGCTCCACATGACGTGGAAATGGAGGTAGATGCAACAGCCGAAACATTGGCAGACGAGAAGAAAAACCAAGATCTTGCCGCTGTCCAGGAGATACGCGAGCAAATTCGTCAGATTGAAAAATCGGTGACTTCGAAGGAACCGCGGTAAGATGATGACAGATGTGGCACATACGTTGTCAAATACAATAATAATAATGCATACAACTTTAGATTTATATTGCGTGTGCTGCGCAACTTGCCAAACACACGTCGCAAACTGAACGGCGTCGTGTTCCGTAACTTGGCACAGAGCATTTATCCGGTTGGAGCCGACCGTGAAACAGCCTTGGGACTGACACCCGCACTAGAAAAGGATGCCACCGAGCTGCCCGATGTGGTCAAGAAGCAGCTAGCCACAAAAGCGCCCATTGCCGAAGTGGACGCATATTTCTATCTGCTGCTGCTGGTTAAACTAATTGATGCCAATGATTTGAAGCGTGCTGGCACCTGCTCCGATGCTTTAATGGCCAAAATATCTATACAAAATCGTCGCACATTGGATCTCATTGGCGCCAAATCTTACTTTTATTACTCGCGCGTCGCGGAGCTTAACAATGCCCTCGAAGGCATCCGACCCTTCCTCCACGCCCGCCTGCGCACTGCCACGCTGCGTAATGACTTCGAGGGTCAGGCCGTGCTGCTGAACTGTCTGCTGCGCAACTATTTGCATTATGCGCTGTACGATCAGGCGGATAAGCTGGTGAAGAAGTCTGTCTATCCGGAATCGGCCAGCAACAATGAATGGGCGCGTTTCCTTTACTATTTGGGTCGCATCAAGGCAGCCAAGCTGGAGTATAGCGATGCACATAAGCATCTGGTGCAGGCGTTGCGCAAATCACCACAACATGCTGCCATTGGCTTCCGTCAGACCGTGCAGAAGCTGATCATTGTCGTGGAGCTGCTGTTGGGTAATATTCCGGAGCGTGTTGTGTTTCGCCAGGCTGGCTTGAGACAGTCCTTGGGTCCGTACTTCTCGCTTACGCAGGCAGTGCGCCTGGGTAATCTGAAGCGTTTTGGGGATGTTGTTTCGCAGTTTGGACCCAAGTTTCAAATGGATCATACATTTACTTTAATCATACGTTTGCGTCACAATGTCATCAAGACGGCGATTCGGTCGATTGGTTTATCGTATTCACGCATATCACCGAAGGATATTTCAAAGCGTTTGATGCTTGACTCGGCGGAGGATGCCGAGTTTATTGTGTCGAAAGCAATTCGAGATGGTGTTATTGAGGCAACCTTGGATCCAGCACAGAATTATATGCGTAGCAAGGAGAGCACCGATATTTATAGCACACGCGAGCCCCAATTGGCATTTCATGAGCGCATCTCTTTTTGTTTAAATCTTCACAATCAGAGCGTTAAAGCCATGCGCTATCCGCCCAAGTCATATGGAAAGGACTTGGAGAGTGCCGAGGAGCGACGTGAACGTGAGCAACAGGATTTGGAATTGGCCAAGGAGATGGCTGAAGATGATGAAGATGGTTTCTAAACTAATGCTGAGTTTACTGTCTTCATAAATGTATACATTAATTTGTCATGATTGTGTCACGAATGATAAATGCATAATAATCATAATAAAATTAATTTTCAAAATTTTATTAACACTTTAAACTATACTATAAACCCTTGCAAAAAATAATCGACCGATTATTCCTAGTAAAAATTACTTAAAAAACAAAATTTTCACTTGCTCGTTCATTTGGTAACTATTTGTTATAATGGTCCGATCCGACCAGATCCGGCAAAGAGGACATAAAATTAAGTACTAGTAATTAATAAATCAAATACACAGTTCAAATTTGAGACGATTGCCTGATGGCGACTATTTAATGCAACTTGCAAGAAAATTGAAAATTAGGTTAAAAAAAAAACAATGTACAAGTATGTACATGCCACATATGTATGTATCTTGATATAATTTTCAAAGTTGTCCCAAGCCTGTGTGTCCTAGGACGAAGGAAAGATGTCCCAAGCTTTTGTGTGCAGAGCAGAGATGTCCCAAGCCGGTGAAGTCAAAAAAATTAAGAAATAAAAAAAAGATTTCACACACGGCCCACAGGAAGATTTGTCTTTACGCTGTTGAAAAAATCGAAAATAAAGAATTAATGTTACAATTGTAATGAAATGCCTACCTTATGACCATGTAAGTGCAATCTCCAAGTTGTCCCAAGCCAGGACCTGACAGAACCTATGCAAAATCTAGACGCAGCCAAGCCATGTACGAAAAGTAATAAAAAAAGATTTAACACTTGAAATGCCTACAAGCAATGTTGGCATCAGTCCGGGAAAAGAAAGCCCAAATGCTCTCCACAATAAATTTGTCCCAAGCCTGTGTGTCCAAAGTCAGAGGAAAGATGTCCTAAGCCTTTGTGTTGAAAGTAGAGATGTCCCAAGCCGGTGAAGTCAAAGAAGTGAAGAAATAGGAAATAAGATTTTATGCACGGCCTACAGGAAGATTCGCCTTGGCGCTTTTGAAAAAATCGAATATGAAGCATTTATGTTATAATTATATTGAAATGCCTACCTACGTGCAAACTCCATGACAGGACCAATGCCAAATATGGACGTAGCCAAGTTGTCGCTAGCCAGGATTTAACAGAACCAGAAACCAACACCCAAGCCAAGTAACACTTGAATTTTCGATTTTGAAAATAAAATAAAATTTACAACTTTTAACAAAATATGATGTTGCTTTCTTGAGAAGCAAAAGAGAACTGCTGAATATAATAAAGTCGATTCAGAATGTTGAATTTCAAAATTGCTTTTAAAACAAAGTCAACTTTGATTATGAAATAAAAACACTTTTTCATAATAATAGTACATGAAGAGTGAAGTGATTCGGGTTGCGACAGCTTTAATTGGCATGTTTTAATAACATTCCAAACTCATAACTTAGTAAGAACCTTTTCTCAAGGTTCAATTAATAAAGTGTTTAAACATTTTATTTATATGGTATTATATGAGAGCATTTACAGTTAAGTTGATTCGGCAATCGGTCATACTATGTAAACAAAAAATGTATATAATTTAATTATTTTTTTTGTCCACCAATTGACTAACTTAAGAAAAACCCAATCGAATTTTTCTTATTTTATTAATTTTGCACTGTTTTTTCTATTCCAGGCAGGCTTTCACAGTAAAAATAATAATAACAGAAAACTTTACAAAGTTCTAAAGCTGCGGGGATTTAAATGTTAAACTTATGGTAAACAAATGTTACAAAAACTAATTGCGGCAGAAATTTCTTGGAAAAATTGGTTTCATGTTTCGTCTGTTTCGAAAATTTCTTTCTATTTGCGTTAGTTGGTGCGAAGTGGCTGAACATGGTTTCAGAAAAAAAAAGATGTTGAAAACGACCGATGGCTTGGCGGCAAAATGTTAAAAATCGAAAAGTTCCAAAGCCATGCGCATACACACGGCGTCACAACAATGTAACGAGAGGCGAATATAAGACCAAAATTTTACAATGTTGCATGCATCTTTTTAGATTTTTTTTTTTAAAATCGAAGCAGGAATGCCTCTCATTTATACCATGCAGTTAGTTGCAAGCATGTTTTCGATATCGATTATAAAATGTTCAGTATTAACAATAGTTTTCTACATTTTCCTTTATACAAGTAATCAAAGCGAAATGCACCACAAAGATGCGCGTTTTAAGAGTTGCTGCGTGATGCAGCTCTGATTTACACAATACAATGATTGCATGGATGTCGATTCTACAAATATCGATATCGATTACACAAATTCATTCTATTGGCAATTTTCAATATATAACATAATTTGAATACATTATGCTTAATAAGAGTGGCCATCAACAAATATTTCAGACTTTTAATATT